>ML105327.1:593845-632400 GCA_003697995.1 Taxidea taxus jeffersonii
ATATATATGTACGGTGTAATGAGTATATGTGTGTATATATATGTATATGTATTACATATATATAAAATAACATTAAGTTGCATTAAGAAAATGAGCTCTGCATTTGAATTAATTTGCTCTTCCAACCTTAGCATTTTGGACTCCTTATAACTCCTCATATGTTACAGAACAACTACACTGAAATTTCTTAACCTTTCTGTTGTTATTAATATAGTATCAGGGACAGAAGGATAAACAGTAAACCTCTAAATTTACCCTAGAAAGATAAAATTAAAGAGCAAAATTCGCAGGCTTTAAATTTTATATTCTCTCTCAGACTTAACATTATATCTTTTGGGAATTAGCTTTGTCAATTTGAGGAAACTTTTGATAGTTATCCAGAGTATTTATGTAGTGTTAGATAAATCCATTTTGTCAAGGCATACATACACAAAAACCCTAAAATATTTAAAAGAAGAATTCAATAAGCCTCTTGAATGAAACCATTACAAATGGGAATTATGCATGTGAAATAGGCTCAGATTCTTTTCAGTGAATTTCTCATCATTTGGATTCACCTGATGTTTGAGCCTATAAGGTCTTGAAGCAAACCTAGCTTGGAGTGAAATTTAGGAAGGCAGAACTAAGCAGGCAAAGCCAAGCGATGAGAGCTGTCACTAGATCTGCCATGGGATAAAATTGGCAGGTTTTGCTTGGTTATGGCCACAGGTGGGACATAATTTTGATGGCTTTATCTACAATTCTCTTGAACATTTTTTTCCACATCATGGAAATCTGGTTCAACTCAGTCTGACAGATGAATATCTGATTTGTTGAAATATGGAAGCCTCTGTAACTCAGGACTGAAAGAGACATGGCCACCAGTCTTCCTGGAAACAAAAATACAAAGTCAGTAAGTTGTGACACAGGGACATCTGTTGCTTGGTTTCCTCTTCCTATCCCCAGGCATGCACTGTGCAAACCATAATATAGGCATTGCCCCCTGCAGATAATCCCGTTAAACTGGTTAGGTTTAAATAAGAACGGAAGAACCAGATGAGTTGCAGAAATAAATTCTGAATTGAGTTCATTGCATTTAAGATGATTCTATGTAACACATACAGTGTGACTTAGCTTTCTGCAGGTTCGTTGTCACTGAGATAAAATGGTGCCTTGGTTCTGTTCCCCAGGATCAACTAAAAGAATTAATGCTCATGAAGATATTAGTTGAAAGTTACTTTTGAGATCATGTGATGTTGTTATCCAGAATTTGAATTTTATTCAGACTTTGAAAATGGGAATGTTCGGTCCTAAATATCACAAAATGCTGGAGTTCTTCTCCTTTCCAGTTGTGTCTTTCTTTGTAAATTGTATTTTCACTTCATACACTTGAAAATGCCAGGCCTTAAGAGGTTGATTAGAGAGATGAAATGGTGTCTTAGATAAAACTGTCTTTCAAGAAATTTCATTTTTAAAATAAATCGGCTGGGGACGCCTGGGTGGCTCAGTTGGTTAAGCGGCTGCCTTCGGCTCAGGTCATGATCCCAGCGTCCTGGGATCGAGTCCCACATTGGGCTCCTTGCTCGGCAGGGAGCCTGCTTCTCCCTCTGCCTCTGCCTGCCTCTCTGTCTGCCTGTGCTCGCTCTCTCTCTCTAACAAATAAATAAATAAAATCTTAAAAAAAAAAAATCGCCGTATTTTTGACTGGCAATCTATACAGATATGTGGATACGCAAGGCTTCCTGGGATTTGTTTTGTTTCTTTTCTTATCAACTGTGTGGCCATATCTGATCCCACAGGAAAAAAACAAACAAAAATTTTTTTAAAAAACCCAAATAACAAAACCTCTGTGTTCAATTATTATTGAAAGACTGATAGTGCCCTGGCAGTAGTGAGCACTCTGCTTAGAACATTCTTGCCCCCATATAACCCCAAGGCTTGGTCCCTCTTTTGAGTCAAATTTCTGCTCAGAACTTACCTTATTAGAGAATTTTTTGCTATACCCACTTTAACTGGCTCATTTTCAATCTAACTCTCTGCTTTCTTTTTCGTCATAACATTTATTTGTGTTTTGTCTGTCTCCCCTTCTGGAATGTAAACTGCATCAGAGGAGATACTTTGTTTTTTCCACTGTTGTATAGCAGTACCTACAACAGTGCCTGACATACAGTATTCTTTCGATAAATATTTGTTGAATTAATGAAGATGGATTGGTCTCAGGGAAAACAAATAAATAAATCTGGTACTGTCCCAAACTTCCTAGTATATACTCCTCCCCTGGTAACTTCTCTGTTCTTGTTTTTTTCTTACCCCATTTTCAGTCAGATCAAGAAGGGTTCTAACATCTGTCCTGGTTTTAGATTTGTCCTGTTCTGTCTCTGCCTCTATATAGGGGAGGATAAACTCAGGGTAGGGCTGGACACATCTGCTGAATATCTATCGCAGGATAGAGCTTTTGGGAAGATGGATTCTCAATAGTCTTTATATTTGAAAAAAAATAGCTGTGTCCAAGTTTTGAATAGTTTTGTACTTTGATTTCTTCATAGTTGTACATGAACACTGATCAAAGGTGGCATAGTTCAGACAGAGTTCCTCTTCTTCCTTTCCACAGGATTACTTCTCTTTTCATGGATGTAGACACTCCCAGATTTTCTAATACTTTTGAACTTCATTTTATTTGGTGGTTATTATTATTACTATTATATTATAATTAATTATAATATATAATGTATAATATATGATATATAATATATAATACAATGTAATTAATTATTTTTTCATAACTCCTCCACAAACATACTTTCATATTTCATATTTTCAAATATGAAACTTAAATTCATGCCAGACTTGCTGAATCCCTTGGTCAAAAACTATTCCTCTGGTATTTTTCTGTCAGTGGTTATAACTCCATATTAAAAATGGAGGGGCACCTGGGTGGCTAATTGGGTTGAAGCCTCTGCCTTCAGCTCAGGTCATGGTCCCAGGGTCCTGGGATTGAGCCCCACATCGGGCTCTCTGCTCAGCAGGGGGCCTGCTTCCCCCTCTCTCTCTCTGCCTGCCTCTCTGCCTACCTGTAATCTCTGTCTGTCAAATAAATAAATAAAATCTTTAAAAAAAAAATGGAGCTGCCTACACTTATCAGAGTCCAAGTGTCAAGTTGCTTCCTCAGACCTTTCAACAAAATTTATTCATTTAACTCCCCACTACCTGCTTGTTAATTGGTCAGATCAGAAAAGTTCCTCTATTCCAGAAGGCAGTAAAATACACAGGGGAGAAACTTGACTGAGAGATACAATAGACATCTATTGATGAAGCTATTGGGAATATTGTCCCAAATGTGAGTGTGTTTGCAGTTTCATCTTGCCTACCCTCCATGGTGGACAACAAAGGAAGCCTCAAGGAATTGGAGAGGCAGTGTCTCTTGTCAAGAGGAAAATATATGGACTTAAATATCAGGACATTTTGATAGTGAGAAAGCTGTGTACTTAGAAATAAGAGGATAGAGTTTCAGGGTTAGGCCAGATCAGGAAACACATATGTACATATTTTCTTAGTATCCTAAAAGCGCTCTGTAGAGGAGAAGTGAAGACATGGAGATTCTGTTTTTCTTCCTTTTATTTTTTTTAAAGATTTTATTTATTTATTTGACAGACAGAGATCACAAGTAGGCAGAGAGGCAGGCAGAGAGAGAGGGAAGGGAAAGCAGGCTCCCTGCTGAGCAGAAAGCTGAATGTGGGACTCTATCCCAGGACCCTGGGATCATGACCTGAGCCAAAGGCAGAGGCTTTAACCCACTGAGCCACCCAGGTGCCCCTGTTTTTCTTTCTTTTAAAAAAAAGTATGTTAGCAACCTAATTTTGTTTGGTTCTCAGAGTAATTATACCATTAAATCTATTACTGTCAAGTAAAACTTTCTTTTTGCTGAACTATGTGTACCTAAACTCAATATTATTAATTTAATTTGTTATGGAAAACCACCCAGTAGATCTTATTGCAATAAATTCTGTCCTATAGCACAGGTATCTTTGCCTTTTCTTCACTGAAGATATGAGTCAAATTCACATCTCCTTAGGTAAATTTAAAAGCTGAAGTTTGATCAAAGAGAGCTTACTTCACATTGGTAGCGTTTTAATTATATTGTGAGGAGGAAGGCATAGAAGCATTATTTTTTTCCTAACTCCCCCACAAACGAATGCTTATGAAACCAAGGAGTCCTCTAATAAAAACACACCTAAATTTCACTTTAGAAAGAAGCACAATCTCCTAGTGACCACAAAGCAACAAAACTTGCGAAGCAAGATAATAAGCTAATAACACAATTTTTGTCATTGGCGAAAAGAACCAAAATGCTTGTGGATCTGACCTGTTTTGAGCTGCTGAGCCTCCTCTTCCCCTACACCGGGAAACCTGCAGGTAGGATGCAAGGCCCCACCTAGACTTTAATAAACATATCTAGACATCTGTCGATTCCTTCTATTGCCTACCTTACTTTCAAAGAAGAATTAGAGGTGCCAACAATTCTTTTTTTAATTAGAGGAAACTAGAAGAAAGAAAAGATGAGGAAAGAAAAAAAAATGAAACCAGAGGTGAGATTAGTACATGAGAGACATTCAATAAGATTTGGTGAGTTCGATATAGCTGAACCACAGTTTTGCCTCTTAAAGTTCTCTAGAAGCCAAGCAAAGGGAGAAACATAATAAATGATAAGATTTCATTGTCTACAAGAGAAAGTTGAAACAGTTGCTCCCTACTTTTCCAGGTACTAGAAAAATGTTTCCCATAAATAAGACATGTATGATGTCACAAAAAATGTTCTCTTGAAAACAGACTTTATAGTAAATGTAATACATTTTACCAGGATGTTTTTGCAATATACAAATGATATGATGAATCATTAAAAGGAAACCTACAAATAATTCAAACAAGGGTCTTCCCTAGGCAATTTATACCATGAGCTCAATGTACCAGGTAGTATATATTTTTTTTCCACAGAGCTTTTAGTATTACTGGCAGCTCTACCTCAAAATACATCTCCTGAGAAGTTTAAGAAATGCCAATATTTCATGCTGTTTGATGCATGCAAACCCTAACATAACATTCAGTCACACTATAAGCAAATTTGGTAACAACCGCATCCAGGGTACCAATAAGGAAACAAGGCATGTTAGACATACATTTTTTATAAAGTAGTTTATTTGAATTTTAAAACAAATGGGATTTGTTAAAAGTGAATGATTATACTAAATATAACTTACCTTATACTAAATTTAATTTACTTTACATGATATTTAAATATAATCATAAGCCTATCAGGCAAGTATGAATTTAGCCTGCTTCACCAAGAGAGTTTGTAAATCCTGTCTAGCCATTGATGACTACAGCCAACATGTCATTCCTGCTACTTGAAAAATGGTCTTCCCCTCTGCTTTTCTTTTGAATCTGTGTACGTGCACCTAGAGAATTCAGAATCCACTGTCTTTACTCAAAATCCAGTTAGGCTGTAGCCAGGGCCCTGCAGTTCGGGAGGGGAATCCAGATAAGCTCTCTTTCTTGTCTCACTCTTCCCTTTACTTTTATAGTTTCACTTTCCTGCAGCTGCACAGCTGGACAGTGCGATACATGTCAACCCCTTCTCTCTCTTGAGCTTCTCTTTCCCTGTCATCACTTTTCCTTGGCCTCCTGGTGCCACCTGCCCCAGCTCATACCTCACTCTCCGTGGCGCCATGCCCCCAACGGGCAGCTGTCCAGGGGCTGTTCCTGCTCAGGCACCGACCTGTCCCACACAGTTCGCCAATGTCCCTGTTCAGACTTGTTCACACTGCACATTGCAGGAGGTTCTCAACCTCAAGAAACTGGGTTCGTGGAAAGGAGCCTTTGTGGTTTTTTGTTTGTTTGTTTGTTAAGATTTTATTATTTATTTGAGAGAGAAGGAGAGCACAGAGTGAGAAGCAGACTCCCACTGAGCAAGGACT
Organism: Taxidea taxus jeffersonii; assembly: GCA_003697995.1. NCBI lineage: Eukaryota > Metazoa > Chordata > Mammalia > Carnivora > Mustelidae > Taxidea > Taxidea taxus. The sequence continues at coordinate 599,797 of ML105327.1, forward strand.
CTGATGCGTGGCTCTGTTCCCAAGACCCCAAGATCATGACCCGAGCTGAAGGCAGACATTTAACCAACTGAGCCACCCAGACACCCCCCAAAACCTCTGAATTCTTACTGAGAGCCACCAGGGAGACAACTGCCTTCTCCCTAGGAATCCAAACAACTCTCTACACATGATAGTTTCCTTCTCTGTTCATTTGAAGTACTCAGGTCATAGCTACAAGATAAAATCAAAGTGGCTCCCTATCCCTAGGGCTGGGCAGCCATCAACAAACCTCTGATATTTAAAATAAACTGGCTGGGTGTTACCCGTGAGTCTTAAAATTTCAGGAAGTAAATGCTCAAAAACACACAGGGGGTAAATTCTTTGTGGAAATTTTCTCCAGGAGACAGATTTCTTGTCTGCTAGCCTAGAGAATGAATGAATATCAATAGTAGTAGCTTCAGGAAAAAAATCACACTCCTGAGTTTACCTGGGGAGGGTTTTGGCTTTTTTTCCCCCCAAGTGGCCATGACAACAAATTTCATAATCCCAGAAGCTTCTCTCCTCATCAATACCGGTATAACAGTTTTCATTTTAAGAAGAAGGCAATCTTTGAAGTAAATACTTCTATTAAACAACATGGGGGGAAAAAGTGAGTTAATATGAAATTCTCTCCTACGTATAGGAAAATATTGCTCTATTTTTATTATTATCATTAATCATACATGTTGGTGAATCATTGCACAAAACACTCCACCACTCTATGCTGTCATAGAGAGAAAAATAAAACTGGATCACTCTTTCCTATTATTTCAATTCAGAGCAAAGTTCTCATAGGGAATGCTACTTCCTGAGAGCCAGTCAGCTGTTTGGGATAGTGCCTTCATGTGTTCAGATCACATGGGTACTAATCAGTTTACTGACAGCGAAGTAATTCTATGAATGGAGAGCTCTCTTGACTCAGACGATTAATTGCAGCTCACAAAGTAACTGTAACGCAATGAGCAGGGCACATTCTCCTAAGAGCTGCATCCTATAATCAAGGATGACCTGAAAACAAATCTAGAGCAGTATGTTATCATCAACCCATCAAAAAGAGGAAACCTGCACAAAAAGACACTTCAAGCCATTATTTTCTTTGATAAACAACATCCATAAGTGGTCTGATAAGGTAAAAAGAACCGTTCTTTTTCCTAAGAGAATGGACTTTTTAAAAAGGGAATTATGATTAACGATTATTAACACACATGGTGCTTTGTCCTGGAAGTGCCTTACAAATACTGATTTAATCCTTACAAATTCCTATGAGGTTCCTGCATCCCTATTATCTGCATTTTACAGGGGAAGAGAGCAAGGCAGAGAGAGGTTAACTGAATTGTCTAGTAAATCATCCAAGCATATATAGCTAGTGAACTTCAAAGCCAGATATGAGCTTGGGAGGCTGAATCCAGAGTCTCTGCTCTTAATTACTACACTATAGTTTTTACTTAAAGAGAGAAAATCAGGAATACAGCCCAATGGGCACCCACTGCACGTGATCCTGAGCAAACTGTGGTTCTAATGCTTTTGATGTTTACAGAGTTATGGAGTATCAGTCATTAATAGTAATAATAGTTCAGTTTACTGGGCACCTACGACAGGTTGAGCATCTTGCCTACATCCCTTCTAACAACATCTTTCAAAGTTATTATGTGAACCACATATACGCACACAAAGATCTTCAATGAAGATAAGTCATTTGCTTAAGTTTTCATCGTCGGTCAATGGCATCATCTGGATTTAAAACCAGATCTCCCTGGGTCCAAAGACTATATTTATTCCATACTAGGATCCCTCTCAATTAAGACTGTCAAAACAGTAATTGGGGTACACAGCCATCTAAGTCTTTGTAGACTGTCACTGATCTATGTTTCTCAGGCATATTTGGAAATAAACATGTGACAAGAATAAGGAAGAGAAAGAAAAACAGGTTGAAGATTTTAGCATAAGTTGCATTAACCTTTAGTCAGCACGGACCAGTGAAATGGGTAAATAGAAACTGACCCACCAGTCCAATTTTAGCTAATGCCATATTTCTTTAAGAATAACTTCCAGATGCTGGCTTTGGTGTCCATTTTGTTATTTCTGGCAAAGAAAATTCTTTTGCATTTTGTCAGCCTGAGAGAGCAGAATCTATTAATCAGTGCCAGCCACGATTTGTTCTTTCAGCATAAAAGCACAGGCCTTTTCCTTGGAATGCTTTTATTTATAACCGTCTTTTTCTCCATTTCTGCCTACAAGGATTCACATTTATATTTTCACCATGAACTGTGTCAGAGTGTAATGCTGGTCTGTTAATTTAGTGAATTAACTATCATGATAAGTAAATGGCATACTCCTCGGGGTATGCAAGTAGTCCTTTCCAGGCAGAGGTTCTCAAACTTTGGCGTTTATCAGAATTAGCTAGACTATTAAAGAGGAACACAGAGGCTGGACTTATTCAAGTAACACAGGGCCTGGATCGTTGCATTTCTGTCAAGTTACCAGTGATTGTGATACCAAGCAAAGTCAGAGAACCACTGTTTGGTGGTTCATTTCGGCCCTGCCATTTTCCTAGTTCTCAAAGCTAAGCCAACAAAACTTCCCGGACTCATGTCTCCCTTTCTACCCATTTCCTGAGCCAAAGCACCAGAGTTTAATGCAAGCTACCCTTGCAGATCCAAATGGCCCCAAGCTGGCTTCAGGGTCATAGCTCCTCTCTATGCCAGGTTCCAGGCCTGAGCTTGGGTTTGTATTTCTTCAGCGTTCTTCTAGTCACCCGGACACAGGTGTCCTTCTTTACCGTGCCAGCTCTGTGACCAGTTACCCCTTATCCCGTCCAGTCCCCTTGTCTGGGTCCTGACTCTGCTTCCACATGAATATCTCCTTAGAGATTTACCTGGGCTATTGCTTTTTTTGCACACCACCCAACAGTGTTCTCACACTTCGGACCATGCTTTCGATAGGCCTGAATGATTCTTTCTTCCTAGGATTCACACTTCTGTGTAGTTCCTTCTTATTGAGTGTTGGTTAGACTTACTGATTTACTTCTGATGAATAAGAAATGGCAGAAGGGATGGGATGTCATTTCTGAGATGAAGTTATTGGAAAGACTGTGGCTTCTACCTTGGAAATGTTTCTCTCCCACTCTCGCTTTTGGATCGCTTTACCCTGGAAGCTGCCATGTCATGAGGCAGCCCATGAAAAGGCCTACTTGGCCAAGAACCAACGGCCATAAAACAAATTGTTGGAAGAAATGTGATAAGCCTTTTGTGAGCAAAAGAATCCCATTGGACAATTTAAGCCAGGAATCAGTGTTAACAACCTCGATAAGAAGGGCTCAACTCTAGCTCTTATTTTATGAAAGGAGAAATAGAAAAGGACAATCTACATTAAATGTCCCACAAGTGCCCACGAAACAAATTGTTGGAAAAAATAGGATAAGCCTATGTGAGCTTAAAAATCTATTGTTGTGTATCTGCTGAAACCTCTTCTGGCTTGTTCTGAAATATAGATAGCCAACTTCCTGATTTTATACAAAGGGCCTCATTAGTTAAGAGCAAGGAACAGGGAACAAGAGTGAAACATTGTCTTCTTAGGAATTCTTGAAGTTCATTTGGCACTCACATGTCTTGGAATGAGAGAGCAATGTTAAAACCGTGACCACTCAGAAAAGGCTGTAGAATAAAAATAAAGTATAGCATATTGGGAATTATAATAATTGAGTCACAAATTCAACAGAACAAGAAAAGAAGTTCCAGCATTGTGATGATATTGCACAGTACCCAACTTGTGGTTATTTCTAAGAAAAATATCCTAACGTTTTTCACATGTAACCAACTTTTTACTCAAGTAATCTCCAAGCCCAAAACACTTTGCGATTTTTAAAGTAACATATTGTAAACACAATTTATTTTTTTTTTACATTATTACAGACTGATTTTTTTTTCTAAAATGTCCTTTTCTAGCTTTCAGGTATTTAGCAACTGAGCAATCTTTTTTTATGCCAGACAAAATTGTATGTTTATATATTTTTATGTATAAAAACTAAATTTATAAAAATCCCAGTTTCCCATTTCCTGACTGAATTCCATGTGTCTTTTAGAGAACAGAAGAAAGTAAAGTTTCCTTCTAGGTCCTCCTCACTTCTTAGTAATCAACATAATTCAAGTATTTATTCCAATATACAAATATATGCAACATTAAAATAGTGACAAGATCCTCCTGGAATCAGTGAACTATTTCAAGAAAACAAATGATATACTTTTGAAAGTTGTTTTAATTGATTTAATCCACAAGGGCACTGTACAGACCCCACAATCTCGTAATACTTGCTTGATAAGCTTATAGTCTTTTCTACCCTCATAAGTGGGCTTTACATTTATACAAGTGAGATGGTATTCTAAATGTTATTTTGTAAGCTGCTTTTTCTCTCTCTAAACAGTATGTTGCACATCTTCCCCTGTTATTAAATACATAATATTTGTTATCTGGATGTCTTATTACTTATTTATCCTGTTTCTTGCTATTATTTAGATTGTTCATAATTTTTCAATATAATTAGCGCCAGTAAATAGTTTCATGAATTACTTTTTGTGTGTACCCAAGATGATTTCTGTAAAGTACATTCCTAGAAATGGAACTGGTAAACCAAAGACAAGAATGTTTCTAAAGCATCAACATGTATCTCCAAAGGGCTTTCCATGAAGCTCTCAGTCTTGACATTCTCCTTGTCAGTATAGAAGAACGCTCATTTCCTCCTTTACTCACAAACAGTGCTTTGATTTAGACACTGTGTATTTGTTTTCTTTGATTCGGGGCTAATTTTACGTATAAAATGAAACCTAATTGCTCTTTGTTAGTATTTCCTGGCTTCTCTATGATTCTGAACATTTAAAAACTGTAAATATCATTTTTAGTGGCTTCATATTATTTCATCCTAGGGCAGTACCAAAAGTACTAAATTGTTCCTCATTTTTTACTTTTAGATTCCTTCTAAACAATCCCTTTAATAATGTTGCAAATAACATTTTTGTATATAACCGCAATTTACATTTCTGTTTTCCTCAAGGTGAATTCCCACAAGAAATTAGTAGCAGAAAGAGTATTGTTAAGATGATTTACAGAAAGACTACTAATTCGTCAGCACGAGATAGCATTTGTCATGGGTTAAATTGTCCTCCCTAACCTCCCCCCACTCCCTGCAAAAGATATGTTGAAGTCCTCCTTCATGGGATCTGTGAATATGAGCTTGTTTGGAGTTAGGCTTAGTTGATGATTCTTGCATGAGAGTCTCTGGGAAATTATATCTAAATTAAGTTTGAAAAGAAGAAAAAGAAAGGACTGCATAAGTAATTTTACTCTTGTGGAGGGCATATTAGGATGCTTTTTCTCATCAAATACCATCACATTTACAGCAAGAATATTTATTACTTTCAAATAAGTGAGATAGGGCAAACTTCCATCAAACAACATAAAATAGGAAGTTATAGGATTATAAACAAGGTCAAGAAAAATTAAGGCTTTTTAAAGAAAGAAATAACATCTATTTTTATTTCTTGGAAGGGAGGACACAAGTATAAATGGGAGGGAGGGAGAGAAAAAGAATGAGAAAAAAAAACCTCTGGAAATTTTTGAAAAAATAAAATCAATCAGAATATTTTTAGATAATGAAATAATGGTGTCTTGTGATGAAGAGGTAAAGCTGAAGGTAAAGTCATACAAAATCTCCAGGAGTTATGATTCTGTCAGAATCCCCTCTCCATGAAAAAAGCAAGAGGCCATGATGATAATCATTGTGGGAAACTCTAAGATAAGGATTTATCTCCAAGAATAGCAATAAAAAGCTGACAAGTACAATTTAATTATGATGGAGTAGGTCTTGACTGACTGTAAATCTACCTCTGGGGTGTGTATGAAAATTAAGATGCAGGAGTATATGTTTTAATTTATAGGATTCTTCTTCAGACTGCTAATAAATCAAAAAAGAATAGCTGAAATTTCAAGGACAAAACACATGCTCTGATCATTTTTTGAGGCCTTCTTGTGTGGGTTAGGTTTTATTTCCTTGGATTTTATAAAGTCAGCAAGCCAGAATGAATCATTTGTTCTTCCCTTCATCAAAGGAAAACATCAGAATAGAAATCCAATTATGGCTAATGATTTTTCTTATATTACTTTTGAGATAAATTGCTTGTATTGGCATGTTAATATGTTTCAATATGGGTAAATATTATGAGAACTCTTGCCTAGTTCTAGTTCTTATTCCTCACTCCATCTAAATTTTTTAGAGCCTCCCATGGTGATGCAATAACCACGTGAGAACAAAGACTAGGGAATATATTAGTGCGGGAGCTCAGAGGAAGCCTCTGTGATGAAAGTGGGGCTGGAAGCTTGAGGTATGCAGAAGACTCAAATTGGAGTGGCTGCCTACTTCACAATAAATCAAGGATTTGATCTTCCCTCTCCTCTACGTCACTGCTCTGCTCTGATAATAATGTGATCTTATATTTCTTTTTGTTTGGATTGTTCTGTTTGTTTATTTCTTGAGAATTTCATTTTTATTTTTATTTTTTAATTTTTATTTTAATTTAAATTCAGTTAATGAACATATGGTGTATTCTGTGTTTCAGGGGTACAGGTCTGTGATTCAGCAGTCTCATATAATTCCCAGTGCTCTTTACTTCATAAGCCCTCCTTAATGTCCATCATCCAGTTACCCCATCCCCCCACCCCCACCCCCTCCAGCAAACCTCAGTTTGTATCCTAAGATTAAGAGTCTCTTATGATTTGTTTCCCTCTCGGGTTTTGTCTTGTTTCATTTTTTCTTTTCTTCCCCGGTGATCCTCTGTCTTGTTTCTGAAATTTCTGACCACAGTAATTAAAGCAATGTTCTCCATCAGAGGACACTGATTGGATACTGATTTATCCACGAGAAGCCATCTGGTGATTTTAGAGACATTTTTGTTAGGGGTGGATAACAGGTAGGGGATGCTATTGATACCTAGTGGGTGAAGCCCAGGAGTCCTCCTAAACATCCTAGAATATACAGGACAACCATCCACAAGACAGTTAGCTGGCCCAGAATGTCAGTGTTCCTGGGTGATAAATCCTGATCTAAGGATAAATCAAGCAAGGTCAGTCAGAGCTCTTCCTAAAGAGTTGTGAATTTGCTTTTTAGATCTTACAGATGGGAGAATGATGCTCAGTTTCCATGTGTGACAAAGCTTGGAAAATGGAGTATAGGAACTGCCTCACGCAGGTGGCAGAGAGTGAGGCCAAAGTCACCATACCACAGAAACGGAGCCGGAAGCAGAAATGTCCCAGTCCCAGGGGCTTTTAGTTCCATTTCTTATTGCTCCCAAGTACAATTCAGCTTTTTCTAGTTAGGTTAACATAGATAGATATCCTCTGTCTGGTAAGGAAAGTGTCACACTCTCCTTTGTAACCTATCCCCTTTGTACAGAGAGGGGCAGGGTAACATGTTGGTCCTTGAGACACACAATCTAAGGTGGACTCATGGGCTCCCTGAGTCTACAGTCTGTGGGGACAGCTCTGCCACCGAGGAGCCAGGGTCCTCTAATCCTTTTTATTCCACTGCCTAAACTTGTGTGGAGGAGGCTACATCGGAGGCAGGGGCAGGCCCCTGTCAGGCTGCAGCGGTTGTTAAAGAAGTTCGTATGTGTAAGTTATGTTAGGTCAAGTGGGCTCCAGGCTCACAGTCACGAATTACCTTTCTGTAACTTTCTGAAAACGAACACTTTTGGTCCCAGCCCCTGCTGCTTCAGGGATGTGAGCTCATCTCAGAAAGGCTTAGCGTGGACCCAGAATTTCCCCCATGCTTCTTCCTCTTCTGATTTGGTGGGACGACTAGACGTCAAGTCCCATTTGCCTCAGCCTTCTTACAGCGTTAATGGGGGGAGGGGCAGGGAGGACCCATCTTCACGTTCCTCATATCCACTGAATGCTCTCAGCCCCACAGCTCTGATTACCATAATTTCAGGCTGTTTTGCTAAAGCAAACAAAAGACACTTCTACACATTCACTCTAGGGCAAGTTTGCCGGATCTAGATGGACATAAATAATAAGGGCCACAGTGATCTGCTCAAAGGTGAAGAATCTAGGCTCCTGCTAAGGGCAGCTTCTTTCCCTGAAGAAGAGAAAATCAGTTACTTTCTGATAGGGCATCCCTTTGATAAGATGCTCTCACAACAAAAGTCCCCATCTCAACACAATTTCACACGGCACACTTGGAGATAAATCATTCAGCCATCCTCTCAATGCTCTTTAAGTTGGCTTTTACCTATTTTGTGATGCAGAGAGGATCTTTTCGATAGTGTGCTTAAAATAGTGTAAAGTCACACGGCTGGTCCTAGAGACTTATGCCTGAGAGAAGACAATACTCCAGGGAAAGCTGCCACACTCACCGAGGATCAGTCTCCTGCTGTCCCTCCCTCTCCCTCCCTCCCTCCTTCCCTCCTTTCTTCCCTCCCTCCAGTCCTTCCTTTCCAAATAATAACCCTAATGAACTATTATACAAGTCCATCTGCTCTTCTGAAATCATTTAGTTTTAGAATTCTCCTAACAAATGAAAATCCTTTTAATATTTCCAGATTAAATGAGCTTATATGCAATTGGAATAAAAGCACCTATTAGTTATCAGTGACCAAGGAGTTATAATTTTTCTTGTCTCCTCTCTACCACTTTCCCTATCCAAAATGGGAAAAAAAAAACCTAGAAAATGACAGGGAAAGATTTAATTTCACCTCCGCCTACTCACTATTCTATGTGGCTTTTTCCATTTCTCTGACTCTTTATACCTTTGTTCTGCATCCTGGCTACCTGGGGCCACAGAGGTCTCCGAAGGGTTGACCAGCACTCAACAAAGGAGAGTGAAAGACCCTGAGATCTGCCTACCCTACATGCTCTCATTTTCCAGTAAAATAAAATAAAATACAATAAAATAAAAAAGAAGTTGCAATAAGCTTGTTCCTAACAACTTATTTCAATGAGGTGTTTTTCTTTTTCGGTGTTTATTTACTTAATAATTACTCAATTTTCAAGGGAGAATTTGGGTTTGCACATATGACTTTATTTTTTTTTTAAAGATTTTATTTATTTATTTAACAGATAGAAATCACAAATAGGCAGAGAGAGAGAGAGAGCAGAGGAAGCAGGCTCCCTGGCTGAGCAGAGAGCCCGATGTGGGGCTCGATCCCAGGACCCTGAGATGACCTGAGCTGAAGGCAGAGGCTTTAACCCACTGAGCCACCCAGGCGCCCCATGACTTTATTTTTTGAGATGATACCCTTATATGTTTTTTAAAAAACTCATGAATTTCTTTATAGCTATCTTTATAGTATATTTTAAGTGACTCAAATTCATAAAGGTAGGGGGAGAAGACATGATGTACATATTTGCCCTAACAGTAGATATATGAATGTTTCATATTTTACCTACAATGGATATGTCCTAAATTTTAATTACTGTTCAGTTCTTACCCTCTAATGTTAAAATTAGACAATCTACAGTAAAATAAATAAAATACATAAAAATAATAAAATAATACATAAAATAAAAAAATAAAAAATAAAAATAAAATAAATAATAAAAATAAAATATACATTAAAAAATAAATAAAATAAAAAAATAAAATAAAACAATCTACAGTAATCTATAACAAAACACACATAACAAGAACACATAACAAGAAATTAAGGACCTTAACCAACTAAAGATCAAGATAATTCATGAGACAAAATATACTTCTAGAAAACCAATAATTCCAAAGATCTGTGAGTATCTGTAATAGAAATTTTGCAAAATAGTTTAGTAATCCTACCTTGAAGATCAGCAATTATCCTGTTCAGTTGAATGTCTCCTGTATTTGTCCTTTTTTTTTCCTGTTATTTGTCCTTAAGAGTACCTATGTTCCCTTAGTAGTGCAAACAAATTAAATTCTATGGAATTTCCTTTTATTGGCCTATATGAATCAAATAAAAGATTTAAACTTTTCGAGTCAAGGAATATATTTTGGGAATCAAAGATCTGAAGTCTTCACATTGGTTCATTCCTCTTCTGCTTTAGTTTTTTGGTTCCTTCTCTGAATCAAACTTACTTGCCTTATGAATCATTTCTCTAAGATTTTATTATACAGAAGTATTCTCCTGAGAATACTTATTAGTTGCTGGTTTATACTAATACTCTTCACAGGTGATAGCTACATAAGGGACAAATAACATTTCTGAGAACGTTATTTTCTTAGAGGGGACTCAGTGCTATAGTCAAAAGTAATAAACTGAATGATGAGATCTTAGGAATAGTTAGAGAATAGTAGAAAGCTATTTTTTGTTGAAGAAACTTATTTTTCCCTTACATTACTTTATATTGACTGCGAATTACTCTATACTTATTTCTTGGCATGATTACAACATCAATATGATAATACATAATAAATGTCTGATATCTTTGTAAAAGGAATTTAATATAGGTACACTTTTTGGAGGAGGTTCCTCATATCAAAATTTCTTTAGCAGTTATTTCATAAATTTCAATTTACTGTTAGTATCTCTTTTTTTCTTGATTTAAGAGCAATTAAATTTGATGTGAAAATACTCTCCCCCTTTTTTCTTTGCTATATACTTTAAAAATGTTTTTAGTAGATAACAATTTTTTACGTGTAAGTAGAAATAGAAAGAAGATTTCCCATGTTTTCTAGGTCCTCATCTTGGCTAAAAGTCAACTGCGTTCTTAAATACAGAGCTTTGGATTGTTGAATGCTTGAATTTAATAAACAAATGAGCTCTCCTTAATGGGCCACCTAACCTTGTTGCAGGAGAAAATAAGAGAATAGTAGAAATATGAGACTTTTGGGTGAATGCATATTTGAGGAAACTTACAAGGGAAAGGACAAGTTTAGAGTCTCCTAGATTCAAGTCACACATGCCAAGGATCCATTCTTGAAGAGATGTTCCAGAGTTGTGTGTTGCCCAGAAGGTGCCCAGTGAGTGAGTACAGAGACCTCTAGTGACAGCTTCTAATGAATGACCTTTCTATCCCCATCAACTGGCAATTCAGTCTTCAGATAGGTCCAACTCTAAACTGTCTCTTCTCAGAGACACCAGCTTTCTAACTGAGAAATGATGAGTAATAACACTCTCCCCCCTCAAGATTCTATCCAGGCCACATCTTAAGAAAGAGTACTTAGTTTTTCCATTAACCTATTTCTAAACATTTACAGGGTATGAGTATTGTGTTGTTATCTGCCTTTCTGAATTAAGTCTAAAAGCAAAAGTGATCCTAAAACAGATGACTGAAATGAACCCATGGCAAATGTAGGAAAGAGAAGCATTCTGAGTTCTGACAAGGAATTAGATCAGGTATCAAGGAGCTAAGGTATAAAGGGGAATTATGAAGATTCATTTGATTACTTACAGGAGAGAATAAAAATTCACTAAGTGTATTAGTGATATTCTGAGTTTAAATTTAAGTTTAACCTCTAAGTTATGACACTTGGACATGTGGTAGTTAAATGGTAGCTGTTAATAGAAAACAGTAATACATAGCTTAATGTTTCTAATTTTAGAATGACTGGGGCACCTGACTGGCTCAGTGGGAGAATCTTGACCTTGGGGTCATGATTTTGAGCCCCATGTTGGACCTAGTAGAGATTACTTAAAAATAAAATAAAAAAAAAAGACTGCTAAGCAAATTATAATTTTTTTTACATGTACCCTCTTTACAGAACACTAAGGATCAAGGGATTTTTTTTTCTGCATCTCTTAACTGAAATTCCATAGAATTTCAAATATAGTTCTGCTAAATAGTACATAGAAGGTTTGTTAAAAGGAGTATTAAGCAGGCTTCAACAGATACACATCATGTAAAAATTTACTAACAAAACAAATATTCTGAGACACTATAGAGAGAAACACGTTGGATATCCTTGACGTGTACAACTGCATAGCTTTAAAAATTGGATCTTGATGAAGTGGGTGAAATGATTTACTCTGGCTCATTTGCAAACATAAGTAATTTTCAAAATCTGAGTTCTCTTTTTTAATTTAAAGAAATGCATTTTTAGTGTAGCCAAAATATCCAGATGCGTAAAATAAAAAATTATGCATATTGGAAATGAGACAGTCACGGTCTCCTGGTTTTCCATTTGAATTAAGCAAATATGGATTTGGTAGGTAGCATGTCTCCTGAAAATAGGGTTACATTTTATAAGAGTGATTAAGTGGTCCAGTGCTCAAAGAGTGAGATAACATTTTGAAATCAGCCAAGAACTCAAGGAACCTAGAAAAAGTTGATGAGTGCTCTTAGAAGGATCTTATGAGCAAGTTAAGTTTCAATTTTCTGATTACAGCAACAGGGAAAGAGAGACCACTACTGCCATCTGTTGGTCAAATAAAACATCATCAGCAAAATCTTCTCCCAAAATGCTAAGGATGCTTACTAACCCTGGTTGTACTAGTTCTGGATAAACCTAGTATTCTGTTAGAATACCAAACAAAAGGCTATTGTCCAAATAAACTTCTTTTTGCTCTGTGCATTGTTCCTTCCCGGTGCTTTATGTTTAAGAAAGGAAAAATGTTTGCATCCTGATACAAATCAAGAGATCTGTTAAAACAGTTTAACTCTTAACTAAAGTAACAGTGGTTCATTGTTTTTTCACACATGTGAATGTGTGTATATGAGAGAGGGAGAGAGAGAGACAAAAACAGAGACTGAGAGACATCGAGAGGAAGAGAGATGAATAGTGGAAAAGGAGGGAGGACAGGAGAGAAGCTGTGATCTAGCTGTTATTTCTGGTATGGGGCACAAATAGCTTGGAAATACTTTTTTAAATCATTCTAACTGAAAGTATTATTTTCAGAAAACAACCTTTAGCTAGGATGCCAGAATTCTAGTTCTTTGTTATTCAAAGCATGGACCCTAAGCCAGTTGCATCAGCATTACCTGGTTGCTTGTTAAGAATGCAGAATCTCAAAAAAATAATAAATTTGTTTTCCTTTTTTTAAAAATGCACAACTTAAGACTCAATCCCAGAATCAGAATCTAATTAAGAAATTCATTTTTCTGAATCGTAATCTGCATTTTAAAAGAATTCAGCCTGTCAGACTTTAAGAAAGGATATTTTACTTTGTTCCCATTAATGGATCAAAATAGATTGTTTGCCATGTCTGCCTTAGATTTATTGACTCTAAAATGTACACCTTAATTCATATTTTTAACATCTTTGAAATTAGGTTATGTCCTATAATCCATAATGTCTCATATTTTAGCTAGTAGTAGTGCTTTTCACTTTAGTGTTACATACCGTAATGATGCATCTTGAAATGGATGGAATCTTTGATCATGTGAAATACAGTAGGCACCATTTTGTTAAGCAGAGAAAGAATCTAGTAGGGTGAAGCATAAAGCAGTTAACAAGAAAAATGGCTAATATTTTCGGAGCCCATTACTACGCACATATTTTGTTAAGTCACGCATTTTCTGTGTAATCATGAAGCACTATACCCAGCTCCATTTTATAGATAGAAACCAAGACTTCAGTTAAATAAATTTCCACATCACCATATGGCCTACGTTAGATTCAAATGCAATCAGGTATATCTGATTCCAGAGGTCGTGTCCTTAACCATGAAGCTATGGCTTCTGATGTATTTTTCTGTTGCTGCAGGAGAAGTAGCAGCACAGGCTGGAAATGAGAAAGAATCTGAAGCTATTTTGGACGGAAGGGACATTAAGGTACATGGCCTTAGAGTTGACAGTTTGGAGGCTCGAGCTACAAGGAAACCATACGTCAAATAGAAGGTGATATTCAAAACTGCCAACGTGTAAAGAATTTTCAAAACTCTGAGTATGAGGAACGGAAGAAGAGGGAAGGCTGCTGTGGTACTGTACGCTGAGCACCTGGGAATGGGCGGCAAAGTGCTGGTCCTGATGGCGAGGAGTCCATCATATGTCCTTTGCTTACGTTATCTTGCTGCGTTCTCAAGGGCCATCTTCCTACAGGTACTGGAAACACACGTACAGTAAGCATGTGGGGAAAAGCCATGGGAATTCCACAGTGCTTTATTTGCATTGATAGAGTTTTCTTCCTTTTAATTTCTCTCCTATTTTAAGGTCACACAAACATAAAATTTCCTATGGTAATACGATCCAGATTTTAGCTCCCACCTTTTGAACAAGTGCCAGGACTGCAACCTTCACAAACTAGTTTTCTCAGTGAGATCGCCAATAGCTCCAGTTTGAGAAGGCTCAAGGAAAATAATCCCCGTCGTCAGCAGAGTACGTGCTGTTTCCCAGCTCAAGGCGTTTCTATATGACAACCACCATATTACTAGGCTTACTTTAAAGATGGGGAAAAAGAAGGTGCCTGGGTGGTTCAGTTGTTAAGCATCTGCCTTTGGCTCAGGTCATGATCCCACGGTGCAGGGATCGAGCCCTGCATCAGGCATCCTACTCCTCCCTCTCCCACCCTTCCTGCTGGTGTTCCCTCTCCCACTCCCCCTGCTTATGTTCCCTCTCTCACTGTGTCTCTCCCTGTCAAATAAATATATAATTTTTTTTAAATGGGGAAAGAGAAGCTTAGAGAACTAGAGATATTTATGTTCCACAACAGTAAACAATACAGTTGAAAGTTCCCAATTTGTATTCATATGATCAACTGGTAGAGGAGGAGGTTAAGCAGGTATAAATGAAGTTGCCCACACAATAGAGGTAAACTCAGTGGTGCCTAGTTTGCACGCGACGGTCTGGTTTTTAGTTCTCTCAGGTGAATTATTAACGAGGTCCCTATGCACTCTCAACATTGTCCTGGATTGGACGATAAGCCACGTGGTCCACCTTCCGATGGTGAACTCTGAAGCAATTCAGGAGCAATCAGAATTAGCCCTCATTCTTACCGAGTTTGGGTAATTCAGAAATAGCGCGTTCCATTCGGGGCATTTTGTGCCACTCGGTCAAGTAAACGGCTACCAGATTCTTACGCCAGTGACATCGGTACGCAAGGTGACATTTGCATGACGCGGCCCAAACTGCAGACAAGCGTGATCTGTGACGAATAGCAGCATCCTGCCTCTACATGCTCAGGGCAGGGATTCTCTTTGCTCACATCAGTTCAGAAATAAACATATTTATTACACTAAGTAATACCGTAAGTATTGCTAATAATGATGTTGATAATATCTTCCCATTAAAGGTTGCCATCACTGTTGTGTAAGCCTCTTCCTTCTGATAAATTGCCCACAGGCTAAGTCAAGTCTAGTATAAATACTCCAGTGTGTCAGCCGAGAAGAAGAAAATAAGCACAACTTCAAAATAATTATGGCAAAAAGCCATTTCCTTTTGTCACTAAGTGTTTTAAGGGTTTTTATAATATAATAAAAACATGCCCCAGTGATTTGTTGTTTCATAATATATATTTCTTTTGCAGTTGGAAAATTTATTAAATAAACAGTCCGTCATCTTAATTGGTATGAAAGCATGCCTGAGTCCTGAGCAGAATGAATTCCCTCAGGTACCCTTAGAAGATCTGTTCAGCTTAAGAGGCTCTTTCTTGCTGGGTAGATGCTGTTCCAATCCGTTTATCTCTGCAAGTCTAGAAACACTTTCCGTATTTTCATATATTTCTCCTCATGTTATTTGAATACATAGTGAAAGAACATAGTTACCAAGTGGCTTTTGTGTGTGTGTGCATCAGTGGAAGAATATTTTCAAGACATAAAAGTGGAGAAATACTGGTACTATTATAAGCAGAGAAAAATAGGAAGAAAAAAGGGAAAGCAAGTCAAAATTATCTTTCTCATTTTGAATGAGAAGTCTGTATTTCTAATATCTTGCTTATGGAATTTTGGTTCTAAGAAGCTTAGATTTTGCGGTTCTAAATTTATTTTGATGAAGTATGTTGCAAACCCAAGCCTCTTTAGTCAATACAGATCATTTAAACTGCTTTATTTTGTCTTCTCAATGGTGTAAAATGTGCTTCTTTTCTCAAAGGAAAGTTCTCTAACATTGCTTATGTAACCATGATCTTAATCTCTGCTTTTTTTTTTTTCCTTGAAAAACGAGGAAGGAATCTTAGACCAGTAGAAAAATCAAGGATGAAAAAGTGCATGATCTTTCTTTAATATTTAGATTGCATAAAATAAAAACTAGGTTACTCTATCTAGAATGCATTCTTAGACTTGAACTTCATTGTTGGTTTTTTACTCTTTGTCCTTTAGTCATGTAGCTTCCTTTCCCTTCTGAATTGTATTAATAAGATTATCTACCAGGTGATTTGACCATATTCCTATTGAATAGCTGCAATCAGCTATATTCCAGGTATGAATTGGTATGAAAGCATGCCTGATTTCTAATATCTTTTTTGTTTTCACTGTTGTAGTAAAAACTGAAATTAGGTCATTATTTTTCTAAGGTCATATAAAAAATTACAGCATAGTTTTTTGTTTGTTTGTTTGTTTTATTTAAAAAGGCCATTATACTCACAAAACAAACTGAGAGTTGCTGGGGGGAGGGGGGTCAGGAGAGGGTGGCTAGGTGATGGACATTGAGGAAGGTATGTGCTGTGGTGAGTGCTGTGAAGTGTAAACCTGGCAATTCACAGACCTGTACCCCTGGGGCTAATAATACATTATATGTTAATAAAAATTTTTAAAAATTTAATTTAAAAAAAAAAGGCCATTATAAGAGATATCAGTTATTTAGGCCTACCATGAGCCAGGCAATTTATAAATTAGTTCAACAGAACTATGAATTATGATCGTTTTACAAACAAAAAAATTAAGATGTAGAGAAATGAAGTAATATATATATATATATATATTTAAGATTTTATTTATTTATTTGTCAGAGAGAAAAGAGAGAGCAGGGGAGCACAAGCAGGGGGAGGGGCAGGCAGAGGAGAAGCAGGCTCCCCGCTGATCAAGGAGCCAGATGCGGACTTGATCCCAGGGTTCTTGGATCATGACCTGAGCTGAAGGCAGATGCTTAACTGACTGAGCCACCCAAGTGACTCAGAAATGAAGTAATATTGACGCAGGATGGCTGAGTCCAAGGAGCCAGAAGGGTGTCCCATAGAATCTACCAAGAGGATCCTTGGCTTCGTACGGGATAGAGATCAAACTCAAGCTGAGAGGAAGTGAGAGCAGAGTTTATTGAAGATATAGAGAGAGTGTAGATATATAGAGAGTATGAAACAGATGGAGTATCTAAGAGTCTTGGAAAGGAAAGAAGAGTGAGGCTCATCCTTGCTTGAGGCTGGGGGGTTTTATCGAGGATGGTGGTCCGGGGCACGTGTCTTCTCAGGCACCCAGGAATGAAGATGAGTGTTCAGGTGTCCATTGTAAATCACGTATGCTCTGGAGCCTGGGGTCTTGGTGAGTCAGCAGTCTTGGACAATGTTCCTGATGACCCCATCCAGTCACTCCTTAGATGTTATCTATTGTGCTAGAAAACTCCAAAGAAATTGTTGGTTTCTTGAACTTTATAAGGACATATATTATCTGAAGGACAAGTCCCTGTGTAGGGTGGGGGTGCAGGTTCCTAGTAAAAATAGAAGCAGGAAGAGGAGCAAAAAAGCAGTTTATTCCATGAGGTCTCTTTAGTTTCTCTGTCACAATATGACATATATATTTAAATAAAATATAATGAAGCATAATGTAATAGAGCTGAGGCTATAGAATAGGGTTTGGATTTGAACCCTTATCTGTGAGGTACAAAGCTTGTTCTTTTTTCACTATGCCAATTTTATGGTGATTAACTAATCGGTTACATGAAAATACCAACATAAGCTGTTTCAAGCCCTGGAAAAGATGTGGGTGTGAAGACTAGTTACCACCAAAGAAAAAGTGGTATCTCTTTAAAGTAGAAGAGGTCTAAATATGAGGGTGAATTTAGGCAAATAATAACCATGGACATACTACACACAGTCCAAGTACTAACAAATTTTGTAGAAGAAGATAATTTTGCTTTAGAGAAATTGCATATACAATTTAAATTTCTCCCTGATGAAAAGGAATTTATTCACTCCCTCAGAGCAAAACAAACTCAAAAATACCAACTGGTATCCTTAGCTTTAGTCTATTAGAAAATTATACTTAAGTAATACCTATGACTCATCCCTCAATTTATTCCATTTTACTCTTAGTTTCTCTTTTGGAAAAAAAAATCCTCATGATAATTTAGACAATAATAAAACTTAAAAATTTTGAAATCTGTTTCTCCATGGAAACATTTGTTCCATTAAAAAGAAAACTACAGACGGAAAGAGAGTCATTTGCCTCTAGGATAGCAAAATAAGACTTAATTGCAGTTTCAACTTCCCTGGGGGTGGAATTTTAAGCCAATCAATCCAGAATTTTCTGTTTAGTGAGAAGGAGGTAATCTGTCACATGAGCCCTCTCTCATTCCCCCCCCCCCCCAAGGGAAGATGAAGTACTCCACCTAGTAAGACATCCCACCACCCCAGAGAAGGTGATCTTAACTGAAACAATTCTTTCTTTTCTTTTGCTAACAACTTCTTGACCCACCTTCCTTCCTATAAAAACCTCCCATTTTTGTATAGCTTCTCCGAGGAGCTTCCCACTACCTGCTGCCTTATTTGTAAATTACTTAATAAAGCCAATTAGATCTTCAAATTGAACTGGTTGAATATTGTTTTTTAAAATAAAGTTTCTTTCTTGTTTTTTCCCCCATTTACACATTCTTTTTATTCAAAATAATAAGAAAGTCAAATGATCTGATTTTATAGAATAAAAATAAAAGGAAAGTTGAGGTGATTATCCTCACCATGCAAATTCCCTCCACAAAGAAGTACAGGGCAGAGGACAGAAGTTTGTTTTCTATAATGACTTATCTCAAATAGCTTCCAGCATCAATTAAAAGCATTGTATAAGCACTAGAAAAGCTCATCTTTCCTGTCTTTGTCTATAGCTATAATAGAAAGAGAGAAAGAGGTTAATTTTCCTAGTTAATACTCATGTTTTACTTAATTTTGAACTGGAAAAAAATGTAATAGTTTTAGCACATGGTAGAAATCATGTTTATTTTAGTCCTGAGACCCTGACATATTTTTCTAGCACATGGTAGACAGAGACCCTTATTTATGCATTTAGGTCATGTTTTTATTTATGCCTTAGTATTTTTAAAAACACCAGATCAAATTGTAAGCCAATCCATAATGTCTTCTACATAACTGTGTGGGAGTTAAACCACAAATATTATCTATATTTATATTGGACTGCCCCACCCGTTGGCTGTCTCCACAGCCTTGGTTTACAAGGACCGCCACTCCTGGGTAGCAGTGGCGCCTCTTCCATTTGGCATAGCTGTCTACATGGGACTTTCCCTTCTGTTGTCTTTCTTTGGCACAAACCAGCAAATGAAGTCATGCAAAAATGTGGCTAGTCAGTGGGGAGGCCTGGGACTGTGATAACGGAGACGGTTGATCTGGTAGTGTGTTCTTTGGTTTTTGAACTATCTCCTCCCTATACAGGTTTTTGGCTGGCTGGATAAACGTTGTGTTAAACTTCATATATGGAGAAGCAGTGCCTATAAGAGCAGAGGATGTAAAAGTAGTGTACTGCAGGGCAGAGAAGTCACCCCATCTTCCAGCTGGTGGGTGAAATCTCCTTGAGCCATCCAGACAGCCCTTTGGTTTGGCTTTTACACAGACATCCTCTGCTGGAGTTAGAGACTACACTCTGTGGTTGTAGGGACACTCCTGTTAAGTTCCAGATATACCGCTGACCTCGTTGTATCAGAGCACATTTTCATAAAAGTCTACAAATTTGTGAAGTAGACGTTGGGTCCGTAATCAAAGGAGCGAGACTGATACAAAGCGAAAGTCAAGCAAAGCTTTGACTTTCAGAATCAAACTGACTGGCCAGGGCCATCTCTTACAAAGAGAGGGGTCGCCTTACAGACTGGCTTTTAAGGGCAAAGGCCATGTGGTTGGGCCTGGCCACGCACAGGTGGCCAATGACACAGAGAAAACTGCACAGTCAGGCTAGGTCATACATAAGTGGCCAATTGAATTACAATTGACCCTATAATAGACATTTGAACTAGCCTGTCACCTTGGTCAGAACTGGCACCCAAAAGGCGCCCAAAGGGCGGGGCCCATACTCCTTGGTAGCTAGGGAGACAGTATGCGCCCCCACTGATTGGATACCTCCACCAGGCCTAACCCACCCTTGTATTTGGGCTTTGTTACCTGGGACTGGTTGCTGGGACTTGTTTTTAAGTAAGTTCCCTGGGGGGGGGGGCAGGGTCCCTTTAAGTTTTACTGCATAAACAACAAAATGGCTATTCAGCCAAAATGGAGCCATTTTGGCTAAATAGGCCCTTACAGTAGAAAAGCTTCAGGTGTTTTCAGAAAAGTTCCTAGTCAGCCATAAATACTTACTATAAGAGCTTACTATGTCCCCAGAATCTTTTAAAGTAGGGGAGAGGGAGAGGGAGGACAGGGTGAGGAAGAAAGAGAAGATTGTTTATACATCCAATTGGGGCAATAAGAAAGGAGAAACTAGCTAAAAATATGAAAGAACTTTCAAACAATGTAAAACTGACTTTGTCTTCATAGTCGGGTTAGGTTTGGTGCAACGGGCAAATCGGTGGCCAGCACTGAAAGTTGACCAGGGGTCACAGTGATGAAGTTAAAGGATCAGTAACACCATCAAGAAGGCTTCAAAGGGAGGGCGCCTGGGTGGCTCAGTGGGTTAAAGCCTCTGCCTTCGGCTCAGGTCATGATCCCAGGGTCCTGGAATTGAGCCCTGCGTCGGGTTCTCTGCTCAGCGGGAACCTGCTTCCCCCTTCTCTCTCTGCCTGCCTCTCTGCCTACCTGTGATCTCTGTCTGTCAAATAAATAAATAAAATAAAATAAGAGAAGGCTTCAGTGAGTGTCTGCACTATGCATAGTGCAATGCAATTGTAGGAGATGTGGGGAAACAAAGTGATACAGACATCCTCTTTTCAGGAAGGATTTTCCAGTCTAATGAAAAACCCATATCAATAGAAAAACAAATAGTAATTCACCCCCAACAGATTATAATGCTAAGAGATTTTGACATTAAGTACAATATAAAGTCAAAAGAGTCAAAAGAGTGGGATTAGGTGGCCAGGAAAGAATGCATGAGTGAGGTGGAATTTAAAAGAGTCTTTAACAGGCATGCTGTTCTTGGATATGTTGTAATTACTCCCCCCCAACATTTTTTTATCTCCTAACATGCATATTGATTAAACAGACGGAAGGTTTGTGTCAGGAATAGTGGGAATAAGTGGGAACTAAAGACAAAAGTTATGAATTTTAGGGTCATAAATTTGGAAAAAAACTAGATTGTCATGCAGCTCAAACATGGCAATTGTTTTCACAACCATGAAACCCCTACAAAACCACTTAACAGTGAGAAGGGGTGCACTATTAGGGAGATTACACCTGGATTGGGTAGGACTATTCATGCCAGGCTTAAAAATATATGCATTATCCTCTAAGAAGCAAAGAATCACTGAAAAAATTAAGGAGGCAAAAATGTGTATTAAAATACATATTCAGGTGCTATGTATTAAAATCTCTCAATCAATATACCAGTTTTCAGATCCAGATAGAAGACAGGAACAGGCAGATGAATAAAAAAAAAAACATTGAATTTGTCGAACAGTAATGTGCATGCTTTAGCTAAAGTATGATGGCAGTGAAAACAGCAAAGTGATAGGTCCATTGTTAGAGCTAATAGAGGCTTAAGAAAATTCTAGTTTAATGGGAAGAAACACATTGATTTCAATTTTAGACAAGCTTTTTTTGAGTTAACAGTGGGGCAGGACAGAAATTTAGCATGAAGGTAGGCAGGTAAGACCTACACATTCCAGGGTGCCTAGAGGTAGAGAGAGAGAGAATGGGATCTCCTGGGTGCTTTCAGCTTGGTAGCTGAGCATGGGTGAAGTCTTCATCCTGCATCATAATGGAAGTTAAGACTGGGCTTATAAAAAGAAGTCATAGTTATCATAAAATTGAAAAAATCTAAATCCTTCTGAAATATGAAACTGACAAGTTGAGCTTTAAGTCCACTTTTCTTCCCACATACTCAAAAAGATTTTGGGTGTGTTTTATGTCCATTGGTGTGACAAAATGCAAGGATGGAGCTGTTGGTCTATTACGTACTGGTAAGTCTCAGACACTCACAGCAGGGCCGTTGCTTTGTTAAATGGAGAGCAGCAATACAGGCACTTCCACATACATGTTTCTTCCTTGCAGAATGAAGCAGCCTTAAATTCTGTGCTCCCCTCTCTCCTCCAGCCTTCTAAACACTAGGAAAAAAAAAAAAGGAAGGAAGGAAAGAAGGATAGGAGGAAAGAAAGAAAGAAAAGGAGGGAGGGAGGGAGAGAGAAAGAAAGGTTGATTTCCTTCTATGTCTTATTTCTGCTTCCATATGAATACCAAAAAAACTTGACGTGATAGTAGGCTGAAGATGAACGTAAAGCCAATAAGTGGAGATATCAATAAACAATATGGTCAGATCCATTCCACACTTTTATTACACCATATTGAATTAATACAAATGCCTTTGGTACAATAGCAAAATTATTTATGAAACAATAGAAAATCTGCTCTTAAGTAGAAAAAAAGTACTGCATAAGATTTCAGTGAAAAAAAGAACCAGATGTTACACATACTTAAAAAAACTCAATCCCATATGCAGTTACCCATGAAATATTCAACACATACATAAGTTTAGGGCTTACTGGCGTGATTTTTTTCCTCCCTCTCACCTTCATGCTAATCTTCCACATGTCAGCATTTCTTTGAAATCAGGGTGTGTTACTACAGTGGAATGTAGAGAGCCAACTGAGGAGTGATTCCAGTTGAAATTTTTGTAGAATGCCCAGGGATGTCCTCATCTCTGAAAGGAAGAGGGTGCAGGGACTACGTGTCAGGAATGTAGGCGTGAGGGCAGCGCTGTAAGCTATTTGCTATCTACAGAACCCGAGAGAGAGAGACTGACTGCTGCAAATAAAATGAATAAGCACGTGACATGGTGCAAGGAAAGGGGTTATTTATAGAGTCCAGATTCTTATACTAAAGATGAAGAAGTAGTCATGAGAGTCCCAATTAAATTCCCACTCCTGGGAGTGACCTATGATGTATCAGCTACAAAATCAAACCCTTGACTTTAACTCTGGTATTCTAATTGAAATTGTGTTTATATATTAAAGTTTTGGTTTTGTTTTTTTTTTAAAGACAACATTGAATCAAAAGCACCCAACCACACCAATCATATGTTTACCCACTTGTTTTTTGTTTGTTTGTTTGTTTGTTTGTTTTAACTGACAGAGAAGCCCCAGGAATTTCCTACATCTAAGATTTTTGTTAGCTGTACTTTCTTAATGTTCTTAGACTTTTGACATTTATTTTATTTTATTTTATTTTTCCACACAGTTACATCTGGTGTAATCTGAAGCCCATAGCTGTTGTTAGGAAATATATGGATACTATATCATCCATTCAAAAATGCAAACCTTTTGTTTTTATATGCTAGTTTATTTCTTTATAAATTTGACAACATTGAGACTGCCTCATATGCTCACATGGCTTCCAGATTTCTGTCTGAAAATAAGAGTCAGTTGCTCTTCAAAGAATCTTAGGATCCTTGATTTTAGAAGGTTTAAAGAGCACTGCAAGTGAACAGCAGTTGGTTTTTCTTAGACTTGAAGCTAAGCCCCTGTAGGCAAACTTGAATCTCTGGGCTAGGGGACATGTTCTAAGCACAACTATTATTTCACTAAGGGGACAAATATATCAATCACAATCTCCTTTTTTAAAAAAATATTAGAACCCTGATAGACAAACTTTCCCAAATATTCTATAAAACATACATTAACAATATCCCTTCCTTCAGTCAAATTAATTATAATTAACAAAGACAGAGAGACTCTTTGGCCTCCTCCACAAAGCACCTCCATAAAGCATCAAGGATGATGTAAATTTAGAATTAGATATGAATATGGATATATAAGTATATAAGGATATGTAGCTAGAGAAATAGCATTTATATGAGTATGTGTATATTTATATAGATCACATACACACATACACATATACGTATACATAAAAAAATCAAAATATGCCTATTTACATATACACATACATAGAGCTATCTTAACAGAGCGTGTATGGTTTCTACATAGACTTTCTTAGAAGGCAAACAGAGACTTCCTTTTTGAAGAATGAGAGTTGAGAGTTTTGAGAATGAGAGTTACAGGCTCATCAATTTATCTGCTTTCCATAATAAGGAAAAAGCATGATATAGGCAGAGCAAATATGTTCATGATATGTGTGGAGGATTTTTCTAAAACTCTCCCATAACCCTCATAATACATTTCAATCCAAAAAATAATTTGACGTGGAGCACAGGAATAGATCCCTCACAAAATAATGAAAATAAAAGTAGTTGGGGAGGGGTACCAACAATGTACATCAGTTCGTCATCAGATACCATGAGTGAGGATAATGTACAAAGTGTTCCTATCATCAGGACTGAGTGGAGCTCCTTGTAGATTGTACCATAGCTGGTGATGTGCCATTTCATTATCCCATATTCATCCCTGGACACACTCTATATTTGCTGGCCCCGCTGAGTAGGAAGAGCTCACCTATTTGGAATAACTAAAGTAAGCAGAGACTTTTTCTTTCAGTGTGGTCTCCCCTCCAGAAAAACCTGCAAGATGAGTATAGATGAAAGAAATAAATAATGACTGTCTTGACAAATGAACATAGGGAGAAAAAAAGAGACAGGGAAACCAAGAGACAGACTCTTAACTACAGAGAACAAATTGATAGTTACCAGAGTAGAGTGATGGGGCGATGGGTTCGATAGGTGATAGAGATTAAGGAGAGCTCTTGTGATTGTGCTCTGGGGGTTGTATGGAAGCATGGAATCACTGAGCTGTATATCTGAAACTAATACTACACAGTATATTAACTCAGAGGAATTTAAATAAAAACTTGAAAAAAATAAAAACTGTTTTGAGTCAGAAATTAGCTATCAGGATTGTTGATATTAAAAACTACAAGTTAATAAGCTTTCTTTGCTTTCCCTCCTTCCCTCTCCTCCCTATATCCTTCCAATATATCTTTCTTTCACACTCAGTCTTATATTTTCTCTTAAAATAAGCAATGAGAGAGGCGCCTGGGTGGTTCAGTGGGTTAAAGCCTCTGCCTTTGGCTCAGGTCATGATCCCGAGCTCCACATCGGGCTCTCTACTCAGCAGGGAACCTGCTTCCTCCTCTCTCTCTCTGCCTGCCTCTCTACCTACTTGTGATCTTTGTCTGTCAAATAAATAAATAAAATATTTAAAAAAAAAAAGCAATGAGAAAGTTTTTTAACTCTTTAAATCCATGCACATTTGAAAAGACAGTGGGTCAAGTGTAAAATTGAAAAGAAGACATGGCTGTGGACATCTGAACAACACTCCAAGTGGAAAGAGAGCCAAAGACTGGCATTAAAAATATCCCAGAGGGCAGAATGGTCACTAGTAAG
This sequence comes from Taxidea taxus jeffersonii, assembly GCA_003697995.1. NCBI lineage: Eukaryota > Metazoa > Chordata > Mammalia > Carnivora > Mustelidae > Taxidea > Taxidea taxus. The sequence goes on from ML105327.1 coordinate 625,335, forward strand.
GGCTTGGCTGCTATTAACCGTTCTGCAGGGTACATAAGTCATACAGTTACAAAGTATGATAGGTTTTACTAATTACCTGGACTTGAGGTTTGAAGCTTTACAAATGAGATGTACCAGTAAGACACACAAATATATGGATTGGCAATGTAGTTAGATGACACTTGGATATCCACTTTAGCAGGAAGACACTAGTCTTGAGGAAGTCAATCTTTAGATATGGGAATCCAAGTTACCCATTGCATTCTGAAGTGGTTCCAGCTCCCATACAAGGGAATAAATCAGAGGAAAGCAAGGCTCGCTCACCCCAGGGGCTACTAGGGAATTAGGCAATGAGAACATGAATTAAAATGACTGTGGAGACTACGGCCATACCACCCTGAACGCGCCCGATCTCGTCTAAAATGACTGTGGACTCTGAGAAACAAACGGAGGGTTTTAGAGGCAAGGAGGGTGGGGGGATGGTAGAACCTGGTGATGGGTATTAAGAAGGGCACATATTGCATGGAGCACTGGGTGTTATACATAAACAATGAATCTTGGTGTTCCACTAAGTTCCACACTACATCAAAAACTAATGATGTACCATATGGTGACTAACATAACATAATAGAAAGAAAGAGAGAGAGAGAGAGAGGGAGAGAGAAAGAAAAGGAGAAAGAAAGAAAGAAAGATCTATATCTATAACCATATCTCTATATATACCATATCAGAAGCTAAGGCCAGTGACAAGTACAGTTGGACTTTGGGTATAGACGCTCTAGTGCCAAAAACATTTTCAGAGTGAGGACATCAGTAGTTTGGTACTAATCAAGAATCTAGAAAAAGATACTACCATTCATGAGATCCCTTCTCTATGTCTGGCACAGTGTTAGATGCTTTGCATACCACTCTTTAAGGTAGGCATTATTATTCTATTATGCTGACTGAGAAATCAAAGACAAAAAAGGACTGGCTTAAACTCTTAAATCCAGATTGTTCTAGGAATTAAGGGGGGTTGATTGCATGGATAGGGATCTCAAAGAGCTAAGGAAAGCACAGTGAGATAATGAACAGCTGACCATTGAGCTGATTTCCTGGGAGTATTCTCATCTATGTCTTGGAATTACCTAACATATGTTGTATTCATGGGGTTTGAGTATCTACTCAAGATTGTAAGGTGAGGGGCACCTGGGTGGCTCAGTGGCTTAAAGCCTCTGCCTTTGGCTCAGGGCATAATCTCAGGGTTCTGGGATAGAGCCCCAGATCGGACTCTCTGCTCAGCAGGGAGCCTGCTTCCTCCTCTCTCTGCCTGGCTCTCTGTCTACTTGTGATCTCTATCTGTCAAATAAATAAATAAAATCTTTAAAAAAAAAAAAAAGATTGTAAGGTGAAATCCTATTATATGCCAGAAAATATCTAAGCCGTGGGAATAGTCATGAACTTGTTAGATAGTGTCTATTCTCACAGAGTCCATATACTAGTAGCTGATGCCCAAATAGGTTTTCTAAACCATGTATGAAAACTCCATGTCCAATATCCTACCTAGACTTGTGAGATATGAGAAGTCAGCTGAGGACATTTGAGAAAGTTCTTCTTCCCCCCAAATTTACATTCCTTCCTTTCATAACGCAAACACAAAGGAAAGTAGCTCAGAGTGAGGTCGACACTGAGGATGATCACAGTGGGGGAAGCACAGGTACCTGATGACATCATTGAGCATCTGATCATACCATTCTATAGCTTGCTCTCCAAAGGGACTTCAGTTTTGTGAAATCATTTTTTGACTCCTTAATGTGTAAGCCATTATAAATTTGATGTACAAATCTGGTAATTTGTAGCTGAAAGTTGCCAACCTGTTACACAGACCACAAGCTAAATCAAAGTATCTGTCCTACAGGCTAATTTCAATAAGTAAGACAGGCCTCTGAAGAGAGGGAGTCAAAGCATATGGTTTGGGTTGAGGTAGGGCAAGTAAATAGACCAAATCCAAACTGTAACAGATAGAAGAGTAACCTTGGGAAGATGGAAAGAAAATGGCCAATAAAAAAGCAGAGTATGAATGTGAAAGTTCTCCTCTAAAAACAAAACAAAAATATAAGGGAACAAACCAGAGTCAAGTGCTGAAAAGACAAATCAGCAAATTTTCTTCCCAAAAGACTTTCTGGAGTAAAATTTACTTTTTCTAGAACTCCAGGAGCAGATTTAGTGTCGACCATTTCATTTGTCCTAATTGGCTTCAAAGATAGAGATTGCAGAGTATCCAACCAGAGTCAAATAATATTGATCTTGATAATTTTTATTACAATGAACTCATTATCTCCTGTGAACCATCCTTGCGTCGACTCTTCTATCTCTATCCTGGTTCCAGTGTTATACTGTGGGAGATGTTAATACAAAGGTAGATTCAGTGTGGGGTAGGAGAAAAGGAATTTTGGTGTAGAAAAGTCTTAGACTTAAATCTCAATTTTTAAAATGAGCATTTTAAGACAACCAGCTATTATTATCATTATTGCTTATTCCTACCGATTGGCAATTTTTTAAAGCATTTAATTGAAATCTCAAACTTAAGGACAAGTGGACTTTTAAAAAAATAATAAAAAGAAAACTACTAGTATTATAAGGAATATCTGCATTTATAATTTCAAAATATCCTTTTACAAAGATGAAACTTGAAAAAAGAGACCTCGAGAATGTTGGTAAACACAAGCATCAACTATGGTTGCCATTAAGTATTTCTTATATTTTGAAAACTTTAAATACCATTATTTTAGGAAGAGCACAGTTCTATACAGAAGTGATATGAAATTAAAACAATAGCTCATTGTTAAAGTTCCATGCTAAGGATACCAAACATAATTGAGTTACATTAAATCACAAGAAATAGGACCCAGTGGTCACATCCTGATTACCATTCTCAATTAACATTGCTACATTTTTTAATGCCTATGTTTAATGTCAAAGCATTAAGAGGCTTCCAGGATAAGAAATCTATTAGTGTTTCAAAAATATGTTCCAAACCAGAAACAGAATGAAACCATATGTCATTTGCACTAAAGTGATAATTTCAGCAATATGAATTAATCAAGTTTCTCAAGGGAAGGCTATAATTTAAAAAGTAGTAAAGAAATTCAGTGTTAAACACGAGGCTGAATCAGCTTGTTTAAGACACAAAACAACAGATCTGAAATAATCTGAGAAGTATTACACGTGAGGGAGAGAACATTTCCATATTCCTGTCTGCGGAGTGTATGCATTAAAATCAAATGACCTTTCCATTTGTTCTTGAGGACTGATGATGACCCTCACAGGGCCCAGAAAAACTGAGCCTTCAATACGAGGTTTTTGAATGAGTGAACAGATAAAAGAAAAAAAAAAATCAGAAAAAAATAACACTCAAAATGTAGGATTATAGTTGAAGGAAGCCTGGGGCAATGCAATCTAGGTCTGAGTTCTAGCTGATTTCGCTGTTGGTTGTTCTCATAATAGTGAGCAAATCATTTGACACCCAGTTACTACATCTCTAAATTTGGATTACTAGGTCTCTAAAATCCCTCCCAATTCTTCATTCTGCCACAAAACTATGGCTGAGCTTTAAAAAATTAGGCCATAAAATATCCCAGAAGTTGAGACAAAGAGAAGGAAATATGGAAAGTGGCCAAAAATTAGTAACGGTAGATGATTTGAAAGATTGTGTTTGTTTTTAAGATTGGAACCATCTGAATAAAATTATATGGAAACAATCCCTTAGGGTCTGAATATATTTGAATAGAAACAACCCATCTAAAATACAAAGAACACATCCTTAAAGAAAATAGAAAGCAAAGCTTCCAAAAAGAAGAGATTAATATTAAGTTGTTCGTTCATAGATTCAGTCAACAAGCATGCATCAAATGTGTCCTCCGTGTTAGCTCCCATGCTAGGCACAGAGGGTTTAAAGCTAAATGGAGAGCCCCTGTCCTCTAGGAAGTACAGCTAGCAATGAGTTCACAATCTAGTCTAGAAATGCAATTCTGAAGATTAAAGAAAAAATGCCACAAAAAAGAGATTCAGATAATAATAGTGTAGTCCTGACATTGAAATGTATGTATTTTAAAAACATAAAAAATTCAAATATAATTATCATTTTCATCTTGGACTTTCTGAGAAAGCCAAATTAATTCACTTGAATATTAATTTGAAATAGTGACAAGTTATGTGAGTAAAATAGGCTGAAACAGGATGGTCTCTTGCTATTTGACCTAGGCAAAATGAATAATTGCTCTAAACATCTTTAATTAGGGTACTTAATAAATGCATATTGGCTCTTATTTTTTGTCCTTCTCAAACAAGAAATTTATGAAGACTGGGATTATTGAATAAAGAGGATAAACTTTCTTAAAAAATTTAAACACAAAACTAAATTGCTTTGCCAAAAGTTTCTATTAATTTCAAATTTTTTAGTTAAAAGTCCAAACCATTCTCACGAACAAAGAGCATTTTAATTACTTTATATTTTTGTTGTATTACCAAAAATGTATTCTTTTTTAAATTCTGTTTCTTTTATTACTAGTGAGGGTCCACATATTTCCATATGGTTAGCAATTCATTTCTGTTATGCAAATTGTTTGTCATGGCATTTACCACTTATTAGGATCTTGTCGTTCTAGATTCTTCTATTAAAATGCTTTCAAGCGGTGCCTGGGTGGCTCAGTCAGTTAAGCATCTGTCTTTGTCTCAGGTCATGATCCCAACGTTCTGGAATCAACCTCCACACTGGACTCCCTGCTCAGTGGAGAGTCTGCTTTTCCTTCTTCCTCTGCCTCCTTGCTCCTGTGTTCTCTCTCTCAAATAAATAAATCTTTAAAAATTAAAATAAAATAAAATGCTTTTAAAATCAAATATATTAAATCTTCATCTTATTTCCTGTAAATATTATTACCTTGTATAGAAGTTGCTTCTAAGGGTTCTCTTGGAATTTGATTGTTATATATTTAAAGTTCAATTTATAAAAAAATGGTTTGTTTTTTTTTTAAAGATTTTATTTATTTATTTGTCAGAGAGAGAGAGAGAGAGGGAGAGAGAGCAAAGAGCACAGGCAGACAGAGTGGCAGGCAGAGGCAGAGGGAGAAGCAGGCTCCCTGCCGAGCAAGGAACCCGATGTGGGACTTGATCCCAGGACGCTGGGATCATGACCTGAGCCGAAGACAGCCGCTCAACCAACTGAGCCACCCAGGCGTCCCAAAAAAATGGTTTTAAAACCATATAACATGTTTTACTTAACGCCATTTATAAAATATAACACTTTATGAAGCCCATAATTTTTAAAAAGAATATAGTTCAATGATAAAATGTCAAGTTTGGGCATTATAAGCAATACATAAATCATTTATACATAAAATATGTAGTTCAAATGTTATAGTAAAAAATTTGGAGAGCAAAAATGGGATTTATGAACAGAATTTACAGTAAGATAGAATAGTAACACAAGTAATAATAACAACTAAGACCTACTGAGTCCTTTCTGTGTGCAAGGCAGTATGCTAAATACTTTATAAAAATGTAACCCTAGACAAACCAACAGAGACTCTGAATGTCATAAAACAAACCGAGGGGGGTGGTGGGGGGAGAGGGGTTGGGAGAGGGTGGTGGGGTTACATTATATGTTTAAATAAAAAGCTTAAATAAAAAAAATTAAAAAAAAAAACAAAAACCAAGAAAAAAAAATGTAATCCTATTTAATCCTTACAACTCTTTGAAAGGAGAGTCTGACCTTTCTCTACAATAAAGCCTATTATTTGAAGGATGAGCTCTTTTCAAAAATATCCCGGAAAACTTTGGAAATCTATAAAGCATTGCCGATTTGGAGCCTAAAGGAAATTTTCCTATTTCTCAGTAGTTCCTGAAATGTACTATTTTTACTCTTATTTTTATTGTATTGTATTGTATTGTATTACTTCTGACTTAAATAGGGAAATCCATGGTAAATGGTTTTGGGAAATCCTGAGTTAAAACTAAATGTTTCTTTCCTGCAGGATTTCTTTACACTTTTTACAAACTTACATGTGTTTGTCATTCTCCAAGAAGACAATAGGATATTTAGTATTGCCTGAGCTCATTGACCACATAAGGTCCCTTTCCTCCCCCATGAGTCTATTCATGGACTATTTTAAGTAATACTAGATTAACCAATTGTTTAACAGTCCTATATGAAAATGACAATCAGGAGATTAGGTTACTAAGGCCCCTCCCAAGCAGTATTGATATTTAAAGGAGGGTCCCCTGTTTAACTGTGCACCCCCACACGTGTTTAACTGTGCACCCCTACTCGGTGTATTCTGAAAGAAGTACCTGTGCAGAGGGAGTAACTCAGAAGAGAAATGAAGCTGAGAGAAGGGATATGTTTATGAAGGCAATATACTTTATGAGAACCATCAAAGCAGGAGATACTTTTCCAAGTTCTGGGGAAGAAGTTTAAATGTGCCACAAGGGAGACTGCTAAGTAACTGGTCACAATACCACAGGGGAAAAGTGAAGTGCTCTCTGGGAGCAGAGAAAAAGAACACCCAAAGTACTTGTAGGAGGTATCAGAGAAGGATTAATGGAAAAGATAGTTTTTACTTGAATATTGGAAATTGAATTGTAGTTATTTGAGTCGGGGAGTGATGCCCATTCCACGCATGGTAATAACCCTTACGAAGGCAAGGAAGTGTGAAGGAATACAGAGATTGTTTGGGAAAGCCAGTGATTTAGCAGGGCTGCAGGATTGGTAAACCATGAAGCTGAAAAACTGGTCAAGGATCAGATTATGAGAGTTTTGTTTGTCATATGAACAACATAATCTTTGAAAGATTTCTGGCAGGGAAGTGATCCGACTGGATAGTTTGTTGTTTTAGAAAGGTCACCTGGGGGGTGTCTGGTTGGCTCAGTCATTAAGCGTCTGCAGTTGGCTCAGGTTATTATTCTGGGGTCCTAGGATCTAGCCCCACACCAGGCTCCCTGCTCGGTGGGGAGCCTGCTTCCCCTCTCCCTCTCCCCCTGCTTGTTCTCTCTCTCTCTCTCTCTCATTCTATCAAATTAATAAATAAATAAATCTTTAAAAAAAAAAAAA
>RCUC01145063.1:0-19800 GCA_003697995.1 Taxidea taxus jeffersonii
TGGTGTGAGGTGGTATCTCATTGTGGTTTTGATTTGTATTTCCCTGATGCCCAGTGATGTGGAGCACTTTTTCATGTGTCTGTTGGCCATCTGGATGTCTTCTTTGCAGAAATGTCTGTTCATGTCCTCTGCCCATTTCTTGATTGGATTTTTTGTTCTTTGGGTGTTGAGTTTGCTAAGCTCTTTGTAGATTTTGAATGCTAGCCCTTTATCTGATATGTCGTTTGCAAATATCTTCTCCCATTCTGTCAGTTGTCTTTTGGTTTTGTTGACTGTTTCCTTTGCTGTGCAAAAGCTTTTGATCTTGATGAAGTCCCAATAGTTCATTTATTCCCTTGCTTCCCTTGCCTTTGGCGCTGTTCCTAGGAAGAAGTTGCTGCAGCTGAGGTTGAAGAGGTTGCTGCCTGTGTTCTCCTCAAGGATTTTGATGGATTCCTTTCTCACATTGAGGTCCTTCATCCATTTTGAGTCTATTTTCGTGTGTGGTGTAAGGAAATGGTCCAATTTCATTTTTCTGCATGTGGCTGTCCAATTTTCCCAACACCATTTGTTGGAGAGGCTGTCTTTTTTCCATTGGATATTCTTTCTTGCCTTGTCGAATGATGACCATATAGTATTAACAGTGTTGATAGATTATCAGTTTTAAATGTTCTATCAAAGTAATGTATGCAGCAGGCATCTAATTCAGTTGTACAGAAAAGTGTGTAATAAAAAACTTATTCTCCAGTACAACTCTCCCATCTTCAGTCCCACATTCTACAGGTAATTTCCCTAAATTATTCATTTTTGTTTTCTTGTGCTAATTTCCAGATCTCTCAATAACATGCATATTTTCCCCTGTTTTTTAATAGATCAAATACAACAATGTTCTTGACTACCTCTTATGAAAAATAAGATGTAGTTAACTTACACAGCCCTACTCCCCATGCTGCCTAATATTTCACGATATAATGATTTTTAATTATTTTCTTGATTAATTTTTAAATATTAAATAATATATTTAAAAATTGCAAAATACACAAATAAGGAAATAATCCTGAAAGCAGCAAAAGAAAAAAAAACAAACAAAAACCCTAACCTACAAGGGAAGACAAGTAAGGTTGACAGCAGGTCTATCCACAGAAACTTGGCAGGCCAGAAGAAAGTGGCATGATGTATTCAATGTACTGAATGGGAAAATATACAGCCAAGAATACTCAATCAGCAAGACTATCATTCAGAATAAGAGGAGAATAAAGATTTTCCCAGACAAAAAAAAAAAAAAAAGCTAAAAAGAGTTCCTGACCACTTAAACACCCTGCAAGAAATATTAAAGGGGACTCTTTGAGCGGGAAAAACCAAAAGCAACAAAGACTAGAAAGAATAAAAGAAAATCTCTGGAAACACCTAATTTATAGATAATATGATGGCACTAAATTCTATCAGTAATCACTCTTAATGGGGATACCTGGGTAGTTCAGTAGGCTAAGTATCTGGCTCTTGGTTTTGACTCAGGTCATGATCACAGGGTCATGGGATTGAGCCCTTTGTTGAGCTCTGTGATCAGTGCAGAGTCTACTTGAGATTCTCCCTCTCCCTCTACTCTTTCCCCCATCTTAAAAAAATAATCACTCTGAAAGTAATGGACTAAATGCTCCATGCCAAAGACATAGGGTATCTGAATGAATGAAAGAAAGACAGAAAGAAAAAAAGAAAAGAAAAGCAAGGCAAGACCCATCTATATGCTGCCTATAAGAGACTCATTTTAGACCTAAAGTCACCTGCAGATTGAAAGTGAGGGAGTGGAGAACCATTTATCATAGTAATGGATGTCAAAAGAAAGCCAAAGTAGCCCTATATATATAACAGACAAACTAGATTTTAAACCAAAGACTCTAATAAGAAATGAGGAAGGGCACTGTATCATCATTAAGGAGTCTTTCCAACAAGAAAATCTGACAGTTGTAATATATAAATCAATTAATAGTAAACATAAAGGAACTCACTGATAATAATACAATAATAATAGGGGATTCTAATACCCCCACTTACAGCATTAGACAGATCATCTAAGCAGAAAATCAACAAGGAAATGACACCTTGGACCATGTATTTCCATGGTGATGACCACAACAATGAATGACACACTAGACCATGTGGACTTAACCTATACATACAAAACATTCATCCTAAAGCAGCAGAATAACCATTCTTCTCACGTGCACATGGAACGTTCTCTGGATAGATCACATACTACGTCATGAATCAGGTCTCAACAAGTACAAAAAGACTGAGATCATACCATGCATATTTCCAGAGCACGATGCTATGAAACTTGAAGTCAACCACAAGAAAAATTTTTGAATGATCTCCAATGCATGGAAGATAAAGAACATTTTTTTATAAAGAACATTTTACTGAAGAATGAAAGGGTTAACCAGTAAATTAAAGAAGAAATTAAAAAAAAATACATGGAAGCAAATGAAATGAAAACATGACAGTTCAAAACCTTGGAGATGCAGGAAATGCTGTCAGAAGAGGGAAACAAGAAAAGTCTCAAATACACAACTTAACTGAAGATGCAAACATCACTCTGAAGTACTTCTAATTGGTCAGAGCAGTGATTGAGGATTAAACATTTAAGTTGACAATGTGGAAGACACTGGTTACATTAACAAGAATTGTTTTTGATTCAAGGATAGAGACAAAAGAGGGACTGGAGCTGATTTGAGAGAGAATAAAGGGAGTTTAGGGAGCTTGGAGGAGTTATGCGGAAGAGAGGTGTGTGTGTGTGTGTGTGTGTGTGTGTGTGTTGTGTTGTTTAATGGGCTCATTATGTGTTTTGTGGCTATAGCAATGACATCATTCAGTGGAAAAATGATGTAGGACAGCAATGGGACTATTATTGAACAATGTCAGTCGGCGAGCAAGAAGGAGTCATGTGGGAAGGGATGCCTTAGCCTTAGAATTATAGGAGAGAAGAGCAAGCATGTGTGACCAGGTAATAACAAGGTGGTAGATCTTGAGGCTAGAAATATTCTTCTCTGAATGGACAGTTACTGAGGGATCAGCCCCCAAAAGGTGGAAATACAGTCCCAACACAGTACTTGTTGAGAGATATTTCACATAGCCATAATAGTATAAATGCTTTTCATTATTTTTTAGCATTTAGAGTTATTGTATGAACAAAGCACAGAACACTTGGTTGTGGATGCAGAAGTCAATGAAAATCTTAGGACGTTAGACACTAGAAAACAAAAATATAGGTTAAAAATAGTAGTCTAATTGTAGGTGAAGGGAATTCTATGGGTACAACTATTATCAACTTGTATACAGAGAATTGCATAGGGAAAATTAAGCTAATGAGCAACATTTATAAGAAGAAATGAGGGTTAATTAATTAATTTATTTATTTATCATTTTCACATTTTTATTTAAATTCTAGTTAGTTAACATATGTGGTAAAATTGGTTTCAGGAGTAGAACTCAGTGGTCCATCACTTACACGCACCACCCAGGGCTCATCACGACCAGTGCCCTCCTTAATGCCCATCCCCCACCTAGTCCACCCCCTCCGGCTTCTCCCTCCGGCAGCACTACAGTTCCCTGAAGTCAAGCATCTCTTATGGTTTGCTTCCCTCTGTCTTTCCCCCTTCCCCTGTGTTCACTGTTTGTTTCTTAAATTCCCCGTATGGTGAAATCACATGGTATTTCTCTTTCTTTGACTGACTTATGTCGCTCAGCATAATACCCTCTAGTTCCATCCATGTCATTGCAAATGATATTATTTCATTACTTTTTACGGCTGAATAACATTCCGTTGTACATATATATACCACATCTTTATCCATTTGTCAGTCAACATTTGGGCTCTTTCCATAGTTTGGCTGTTGTTGATAATATTACCATAAACATTGGGGTGTATACGCCTTTGAATCTATATTTCTGTATCCTTTGGGTACATACTTAGTAGTGCCATTGCTGGGTTGCAGGGTAGTTCTGTTTGTTTTTGTTGTTGCCGTCATTGTTGTTGTTTCAGAGAGAGAGAGAGAAAGCGTGCGGTGGGGGACGGTGAGGGGCAGAGGGACAGAGAATCCTAAGCAAGCTCCACACCCAGGGCAGAGCCGGATGTGGGGCTTGATCTGATGACCCTGGGATCATGACATCAGCCAAAATGAAGAGTCAGACTCTAAACTGACTGAACCACCCAGGAGTCCCCTATTTTTACCTTTTTGAGAACCCTTTATACTGCCTACCAGAGTGGCTACACCACGTTGCATTCCCCTGAAAAGTATAAATGCTGTATTATTATTTGGGGGGGGCGGTGTTAAGTTTGATAATTTCTTTACAGATTTTAGATAATAACCCGTTCTCAGATATGTCCTTGCAGGTATCTTCACCCATCCCATATGCTGCCTTTTAGTTTTGTTCATTGTTCCTTATCGCTGTGTGTCATGATGGAGTCCAATGGTTTGTTTTGCTTTGTTTCCCTTGATAGAGCTTTCCATCATGTCCTGATTTGTAGTCAGGCAGTCTCCATCCCTTCAACACAAAATTGTTTTCTTAGCTCTTCTTACTGTTGTACTTTCTAAACAAGGTGTATAAATAAACTATCAAGTTTGAGAAAATTTCCCGTTAGGTTTTCTTTGTTATTCTGTTGGGTTTATAGGTTAATTTGGGTAGGAAATTGAAATCTTTACATTTGTCTTCTAATCGATGTTGGTGATATCCTTCACAGTAGTTAAATCTTCTTTTCATGTCGCTTGGTGATTTTTTAAAAATATTTTCCATTCATACCTTGCAAGTATTTGTTTATAATTTCCTTCAAATACCTCATGATGTAAATTGCTATTTGCAAGAAGAGGCTTTAAAAAGCAAACACTTCCTATCATCTTTTAAATACAAGAATGCTGTTTTATTTTGTATATTGATCTGAATTCTTACAAATCCAGGGAATATATTATTAATTTGAAGAGATTTTTAGTGAATAAAATCATATTTTTTAAGAACAATGATGATTTTATTTCTTATGTTCCATACTTTTTACTTTCGGCTTTCTTGGTCTGGAACTCTAGTGCAAAACTAAAAAATTTTTTTTACTTATATCTTATTTAAAGGTAACCCTCAAATATTTCTGCATAAGGAGGCTATAGATTTTCACACATTGTTTTTCCTGTACTTCTCTTTTGTTGGTTGGCTTCTTATTAAATATATGCATTAGTTAAGGAATTGCTTTTCTTCTTGTTTTTCTAAGGTTTTAATTATTCTTTATCATAAATGAATTCTCAGTACTATTAAATGCATTTATAAACTTCTTAAAATTATTACATCTACTTTTTAAATTTTATTTTGAGGAAAGCTGTCCTAAATATGTCTCTTATTAAACTGTAACCACATTCTTAAATACTAGTATCATCAAATACTAATTAATAAATATTAATAGCATTTCAGATATGGCTAGATTTGCTTTACTAACATGTTTTTTAGAATCTTTACATGAGTGTTTGTGAAAAATCAGCCAATATTTTTTTAACTTTTCCTCTTCTCTCATTTTGTTTCAGTTTTGTATAAGGCCTGTAAAAGAATTTAAGAAGCATACTTCTCTTTTTTATGTGGAAGTGTTACTGAAAGTAGAGCTTATCAGTTTCTTAGAAGTTTTGTAAGACATGTCTTTACAACCATTTGGGTCTACTAATCATTTTTGCAGATAAATATGACAAAGAAAAATTCATTTATTTAATGTTTATGGGTCCATTCAGCTTTTTATTTTATCATGTATTGTTTATTAATTTACCTTTTCTAGAAAGTTTTCCATTTATTTCCTCTGTGTTATGTGTGATATTCTCTGATTTTTTTTAAAGATTTTATTTACTTATTTGATAGAGAGTGAGATCACAAGTAGGCAGAGAGACAGGCACAGAGAGAGAGAGGGAAGAAGGCTCCCTGTTGAGCAGAGAGCTGGTGTGGGGCTCCATCTCAGGACCATGAGATCCTTACCTGAGCTGAAGGCAGAGGCTTAACCCACTGAGCCACCCAGGCGCCCCTTCTCTAATTTTTTTTTTCCTGTATTTATATCTATCTGAATTCATCATACCTTCTTATCTTGAATATTGCCTTTGTGCTAATTCTTTTTTTTCACATTCAGTCTTGGCTGTCTGTGATTTCATTAGCTCTTTTAAAGGGCCAGTGTTTGCTTCAGTGACCTGCTCACTCCTTTGTTTCATTACAATTTCATTCATGCGTTCTCTTGAATCCATATGATTTGCTTACTTCTATTTATGTATTGGTTTAGTCTTTTTCTGACTTCTTAAGTTGAATGCTTAGTTAATATGTTCTTATTCCTGGTTTTGGTATGTGCCTATATGCACACATATTCTGTGTTTGTAATCTGTGCGTGTATGCGTGTGTATTTCCATTCAGTACTATATGCAGATGTGAGGCAATCTTTCTGTTATTGGGTTTCTAGTATTACCACTCAGTAGTCAAAGACGGAGGCATCTGTGATACATATTTTTGAATCTTTGTCATGTGACTTACATGTCTACACGAGCAGGCCAAGTCCAGAAATAAAGCCAGCATGAATCCTTGTAGTCTTAGTTAATCCTTGCAATTCAAAATTCGGTTAACCCCTACAGTTCAGAATCCCTACAATTTTAGTCTCTCCTTGCTTTGGAGAGACAACACAACACAATGGTTAATAACTCAGATTTCAGAGTAAGTCCAGAACTTTCACTTGCTAACTGTGTAACCTTGGACAGGTCATTGAAGCTCTAGATTGTCTGTAAAATGAGGATGTTGATAGTAATTACAGGGCTGTTGTGAGGCTTAAATTAGTTACTTATATACAAAAATCCCTTTTAATGATTGAAATCTTTACAATAATCTTGACATACAATTAACCTATATAAATTTTAACTATTATGTTTATATTTGACATCTAGAGCACCTTTTTTTTTTTTTAATTTAGTTCGGCTATGTGCTAAAATGTCTATCCAGCATTCTTTGTGGACATGGTAGAAGTGGTATATCTCCTTACATAGTAGTTCTAGTGGCCATGTAGCCAAAATTCCTCTACCAACATTCATCCTTCCAGAAGAGTGGGCATTACTCCTTCCACTGCTAACACTCCATTGCATTTTTTTTGTGTGTGTTTCTAATTGTATTTGTATGTCTGTACGAATACATTGAGTTTACACCATCTTGGACCAAAGCCCAACTTATTATAGATGACAGTCAAGGGCTTGCTAAAGGATAAGATTTTCCTGAAATGTAGAAAGTGCAGAAGTCTGGGGAAAAAATACTTAACAAGAAAAACGTAGAGCAGGAAGAGAGATACATGGGATTAATTGCTGAACTCACAGTTTACTGAAGGGAAAAAAAAAAAAAAGCTCCACCTATAATGTTGGCCAAGTAATAAATTAGAAAACTTCTTCTAGATCATTCTGTAGGTCCAGGGTCCGATAAGTATATGAATGAGGAGCTGACCAATTTACAGTCCTTGTCTCTGGACAGGTACTGCCTCCCATTACCCTATGGCTAATGTCAAGTCATGGCCGGTTATGTTCCCCCAGAAAGTACACACACCCTATGAGTCATAAAGCTGGAAAATCCAACTCCCGTCTTCCACTTGATTTCCATTCAGCCACCATTTTAACGGAAATCCTATTCTCTGCTAGAGGATGTAAAAGACACAGTTCATTTGTTTTCTTTTTTATTGAAATACAAAAGGTCACATGAACATACTGGCTAGCCAAGGTACTTTTAAAGTTGGTCAAGATGGGCTGCACTGCTTGTGATGGCCTGAAGGAGAGAAAAAGAGAAGAATGTCAAGATAACAATCCCGGGAAGACCTCAGTCTGTCTCTTCTCATGGTGCCATTCCCATCCTCTTCTGGGTAGTTTTTGCCACTTCCTTTGGCTTATAGTTGTGACTCTTGTCTACTCACCAAAAGTACTCCAGGTGATCTTTGCAAAATCTCAGTTACTGAATTATGTCATTTCTTTTTTTTTTTTTAAGATTTTATTTATTTGACAGAGAGAGAGAGATCACAAGTAGGCAGACAGGCAGGCAGAAAGAGAGAGAGAAGAAGAAGCAGGCTCCCCGCAGAGCAGAGAGCCCAATGCGGGGCTCGATCCTAGGACCCTGAGATCATGACCTGAGCTGAAGGCAGAGTCTTAACCCACTGAGCCACCCAGGCTCCTGATTATGTCATTTCTGAATGCAAGAGCCTTTGAAAGGTTCTCTCTCACTCGGGATAAAACATTTAAAACCAGGGGCGCCTGGGTGGCTCAATGGGTTAAAGCCTCTGCCTTCGGCTCAGGTCATGATCTCAGGGTCCTGGGATCGAGCCCTGCATCAGGCTCTCTGCTCAGCAGGAGCCGCTTCCTCCTCTCTCTCTGCCTGCCTCTCTGCCTACTTGTGATCTCTCTCTCTGTCAAATAAATAAATAAATAAATAAAATCTTTAAAAAATTTTTTTAAAAAATCATTTAAAACCTTTACTGCATGACCACCAAGGTCCATGTGAACAGGCTTCCCACCACTTTTCTGAATTGTCTCTGCCATTTTCCCCGATCTCATTCTCCCCCAGGCTGCTGCCTCTTGGCCCTTCTGTAGACATGTGAGGCCTGTTTCTGCCTCAGGGTGTTTATACTTGCTGTTCCCTGAGGTGGGACATTTTTCCCCCCAAAGGTACCACAAGGTTCATCCCCCGGCCAGCCTGTCCATTCCTTGTTCTGACTGTACCATTTTATCACTTGAAGGAAATTTTGCCTGAATAATCTATCTGTAGCCTGACGGTCTCCACCCACTGGGGCTCTTTAACCTCCTTCATTTCTCTTAGCTCTTCTCCCTCTCAACGCAGGACCTGTTTCCTGTGTGGTTAGAGTCTGTCTCCCCTCGCTCGAGCATGCTTCTCAGAGCAAGGACTCACTTGTGTTGTTGCCTGGGACACTGCCAACATTGGGATCAGAACCTGGGATGTAGTATGTGCTGGACACATACGAGTCCTGTGAGTAATCCAGTCCCTCCACGCAGTTCTCTTGGACTAATTAGGCCTTAGAAGCTGTTACACTGAAGTATCTGGGCAACTGCGCCAGGATCATGTCAGAAACCAAGTGTGGGACATGGCAGGGGCACACACTGAAACTACTGAGATCAACCTCACCATGAAACAGAATTTAAGTGATGTTTCTGAGAGCGAGACTCATAATTGCTTATAATGATATAAAGCTGCTGTGAGTCAGTGAAATAATTTGGGGTCTAACCTTGATGTACCCATTCTAAAATATTTTGACCAAAAATAATAATAACAATAATACCACTACGTGTGGAGGAGGGTTTATGAGCAGCGTGTGCAGTTGCGAGAGCACACTCTGAGTGTGAAATCCACTTCGTGGGAGCGGTACGGAACCGGAGTCGGCCTCCACACAGGGTAGATTTTGTGCCACTTGGGAGCGGTCGCTCAGAGCAGCCACATGATGCGTATGCACTCAGAGAACTAAAGTCCTGCTTTCTGCCTGCTCCTGTGTTTCCTGTGCTCTCAGGATCTGAGGCAATGTGTGGGAACTCGGCATGTGGGAGGGGTGGGCAAGGGAGGGAATGAGAGAGATGAATGTAAGTCACAGTGGAAACATGAGGACGTTTCTATTTTAATAATTGCTACGCTGTGTCCTGCTCAGTTCATTGCTTTCTGACTTGGTTTTGCTCAACTAACCAATGGAGGTAAGATTCAGATGCACAGAAGTAGAGTAAAAAACAGCAGCTAACTGCCAAACTACATCAACCAGGAACACTAACGGGACCAGCTAAGCTGTCAGCTGCCATTTGGTCATTGGACCTCACCATCAATATAACTTTCCCATGTACTCCACCTGCCAGCAGCTCTCAGCACTTACCATTTTCAGTTGCCAGGGAAAAGATAGAAAGATCTTGTCAGAGAACTTCGTTCAATGGTGGGCATCTGGGCTTTGACATTAGGTTTTTCAAATGATTGTTGTACCTAAAAACAAAAAGAAGGGCTAGGTGATACCTCTTATGAATTCTCAGGAAAGATTTTCCACCATGAGCTAGAAAATTCTGGGAATTCAGGGTGCTCCTAGGGTTGATGGGGCCAAACCCATGGACACTCAGATCTTTGCCAGTGCTGCCCTACCTCTTAAAAGTGATACCCCATGTCAGAATATGTCCTTTATCTCAAACACTGCATGCCTAATCCAAGACCTTTCAAACTCTATTTCCTATTTTCTGTTTCTGATCTGACAATTAGTTTTCCCCTGGGGTCGCTTCATGAGAACTGGATCTTGAGAATTCTCTACTTTCTACGTCCACCAGGGTTAACTCCTCAATTCAGTGAGACTCAAATCCCAGGATTTTGTTCTTAAGTCAAAAACACTGAGTAACTTTCATATCCCTGCCACCAAGCTGACTTGAAGTCTTTTGCCACGGGCTGATCAATGAGATCCTGCTGAACCTAGATCGATTATTTCTAGTCTTTTCCAGGAAATGCCCTTCCAAGTGCATTGTCCAAATCCTACTCATCCAAAGAAATTAACTTGCTAAGTTCCAATTTAGAGACCCCAACTCATGTCATGCTGCTGTCTTCTCCAATTTACTCGTGGCATTGCCTTCTTCTAACAGAAGAGTGTAATTGCTCTCTATGTTTTTGATTGAAAACACAACCACAATTTTCCATGTTCTTAATAGCAATCCCTTGTTCCCTAAAAAAGGGGAGAACATCTATTTATTTATTCAAGCATTTATTCATTCAATGGATATTAATTCCTATGAGCACGAATGTTGAGGCATTTAGCAAATCCCCGCTTTTGTAAATTCACATTTGAGTGAGTAAAATTACAGACAAAAAATGAAACTATAAATACATATACTAAGTGCATGGAGGGGAGAGCCATAGAGGAAAGTAAACAGGGAAAGGGGGCGACTAAGGAGTGTCCAAAGCTGGGGAAGCAGCATCAGGTCTCTCCTTCTGGACCATTCACATGTCCTCAGGCTTTTCTTTACAGATCCCATCACAATCTATAACCACACATTTGTTTGTTGGCCTACTTGTTCAGTGACCTTGTGTCTCACAAGCAATGTACCTGCTACAGAGCCTTAAGGTCACACGTGTCACATTCACCCCTTTGTCACCAGGAGAGAGCCCACAAACATACCACCCAGTCCATATTTATTTAATAAAATAAACAATGAAAATTAATGCAAATACCTCCCACTCTTTGAAACTTAAGAACTTATACCCCATCATATGCAAACTTATATTTTATATTATTTCTTTTATATTTTGATCTCCTGCTATAGTGCACTTTTTTCTTTTTTTTTCCTAAATCAGGTTTTAAACACCTAGATGACAGGAACCAGGTTCCATATCACTTGTGTTTGCCTGACCAGTTCTGACATTGTCACCTGGCAAAGCCTTCCTGAACAGACAAATGACTAGAAGAGGAAAGACAAGCTTACCTTCTGAAATACTTCTATTAGGTGATAACACCAAGAGTATTTTTGGAAGCATGTGATGAGTTGTGCAATGAAGAGAGATCCCTTTGTGATGTGTCTCCAGGATACGTTATCTATGAAGACAGGAGGTGGTAAGCCTTGGGCTGTGGCCTTCACTCTTACTTTGTTTACAGTTTTTCTAAAGCATAGCTTGGTAGTTATCTCCATGTGTTTAGGAGAAGCAGCTATAGGCCTACATTAACTCATTTTTCCACAGACAGGAAGCAAATAGACAAAAAGCTGGCAGAGGTTGAACTGACTGGACAGCCCATCAGAACTACAAAAGATGACCCAGTAGTCCTATTGTATTGTTAGGACTGACTGACTTTTAACTATGTGCCCTTTGTTCATCCACTTGGCTTCCAAAAGAGGTCTGAGAGATAACTGGAATTATCCCAGTTTACAAAGAAAAGGCTAGAAGCTCAGAAGGATTCAAGACTGTCACCACGTTTACTCAGGTGGCCATTTACAGACTAATTACCATGCTGTCTTTCACAGTATTATCAACAAAATAGGTAAACAGACCGAAAGGAAACTTTTGGAGGGGATGGATATGTTCATGGCATGGATTGAGGTGATAGTTTCACAGATATATACTTATCTCCAAACTCATGAAGTCCTAGCAGATGTCAGTCATATTTCTATAAAGTGGTTTAAAAAGACTGAAAATAAAAATTTGCAATTTAGAAACACCCAAATGTAAGGCTTCTTTGGATTATTACGTAGAGGTCAAGAACTAAACACTGCTCTACTGTTAGTAGGTAAATACGCCCCAAGGTATCATTTTCTACTTGTTTTAAAGGGGGCATCCACACTGGGCTGGGGCGTGTGGTGGAAGGCTTGCATGATCATCTGAGAACGGGCAGCCAGTCCCAGGATCCATAAAAACTATTCTCAAACTGTTGAGCGGATTTAGTAGAAAAAGGAATCAATAATTTGTTTTAAAGTGGTATATGAGAAAGGGGGTTCCTTGCATTAGGTTGTTTTAATGTTTGGTGTACCTTTGACTCAAAAGCACAACCCTTACAATAAAAATATGATCTTAGAAAGTAAGGGGAAAAAACAGAATCTTCGTCTCCATAGAACAGATGAGACAAGATTTAAACTTTATCGACAACACCTAAAATTTGCCTCGGATCATTGCTGCACGGAGCCCAATTTGACTTTCTAGAATCGTTCAGAGGCCGCCCCAGGCCCACAAATCCCTGTGTTCCCTGGAAAGACACATACGTGGGGTCGAGGAGCAGAAAGCAATGAAGTCCTTCTCCACGTGGACCCTGTGGATGGCGTCACTCTCCAGGAGCAGAGGTTGACAGGAAAAGCTGCTGGTGGAGGCTGCTATCGAGTCACTGACCCACGCTTCCCCAAGATTTTCTGTGGAGACATCAAATTTCTGCACACTGTGTGCCTCTCAGGATGACTAGACCAATTGCCCACAACTTTGTTGTTAAGCAGTTATTGTAAGCAGTTAGACACACGTACACACACACATGCACACACACACACACACACACACACACACACACAGCGCTCTGCCTCTCTCTAGGGTCCTTTAGCAATGTGCCAGTTATCGCTGACAGCATCACAAAACTGGAAGGGCCCATTTGCGAGGAAGACAACAGAAGTTAAAGCCTTATTTGCCTAATTTTAGAGAGCATAGTTACATTTTTTTAAGCTAAGTTATGTTTGTTTCCTTTCCCCCCACCAAATACTGCTCCACAAAGCAAAAGGACAGTTGGAAGTCAGGAGAAAAGTTTTTTGGTTTTGGGGTTTGTTGTTGTTCCCGCATCTTCCTACTCTTTTCCCTTCCAATATGCCTGAGGAGAAAAGGTCGCCACTAGTACATCATATGCTCACTTTCAAAGGAAATTCTTCTCAAGCCAGAGATTGTCAAAATGACTGTAAAACGTTAACAAGGAAAGCCCTCATTAAGATCATTTTGTTCCAGGATTTGAATATTCGTGCTTAACTTGTATTTAGGAATTCTAGTGGTCTTCTTGAGTTGAGCAGAAATATGTCCGCTGATGGGACAAATGCTCCTGACACCAGCTCCCTAGGGCAAGTTTCCTGCTAATTCAGTCAGGTTTGTTTGCCCTGAATGGGGTCTAAGATCGCCTCTTCTAGAAGCAAAGCAACATCACTGTTCTCGAAAGACACCGGCATGACCTCTGGGGTTTCCATCTTAGAACTCACCCCCTCTGCAGGCCTGGATGATAATGACCTTGGGTTTGTCCCTGAGGTTGAGGCAGTTGATGTTGTTGAAGATCTGGAAGATGGTGTCATAAGGCAGCACGTCCGGATTTTCTCGGCTGAACGTCGTCCCACAGATTCCGCTCAGGATGCCATGAGACATGAGCACCAGGAACATGCTGTCCGAGGACTTGTGCTCTGGGCGGGAGGCAAAGGCCCGCAGCTCTGACTCCATACCCTGGAAAAAACCATGAGATCTTACTTTGATAGGAGAAGCATTTCAGTTGGTCTCACCTCCTGCTTATCACAAGCATCAGCGTAAGAATCGTCCAGAATGCCCCACTCACTATGCCTTCAGGCACTGCTTGCTCCAGGATGGGTTTTCTTTCTCTAATGGAGCACTGGTTAGAGCTTTCCAGTCCTGATGGCGATATATTAACTGTCCTCTTCATACATTTTATGGTCACTTTTTGTCACTTACATACTTTTTCCTTTCCGTCTCTCATTACTTGATAGGAGCCTTGTGTCATCAATGTGTCCTACCAGTTCCCTTGTAAAACTGTTCCCACTGTACTTAGAATAAAATCAAACCTCTGATGTACAAATACTCCTCTCTCACCGTGCCTTGTCTCCCCCAGATTCCAGCTGCCCTGGTGTTTCTGCACGGCTCCTGTGTGGCTTCCCTTCAGATCCAGAATACAGGTCATCCCCAGCTATCCAGAGCATGCGGTACCCAGACTCATAGGTCCACTTCCATATTAACTCCCCGAAGAGCCCATCTAACATTGGGTTTGCTGGGATCCCCACTCACCAGTTTGCTCTCATGTTTCCTTTTTCTTTTTTCTCTTTACTTACTTTTAACTTTCTTTTCTCTCTTCCAGAGATGCACCAAATCTGTGACATGTTCTGTTAATGGTACGATCATCCCGCACCAAGCAAGCCCAGAGCACTGGAGCTGGGAGCCGCCTGTCTCATTCACAGACCTGTGCCCAATGCCAGGAAGAGCCCCTGGGACACAGCTGGGACTTGGCACATACATGGTGAGTACGCTCCCATGACATTTACATCACACTAGGATTTCCAGGGACTGTTGGGATGGACTCCTAATCATCCCGCTTTGGAACTGAGGATTGTCTAGATACTCACACCAGCCACTTTGCTCAGTTATGGAACTGAGGATATTTAGAGCTCAAAAAAGACATAGATTTCCCCCTGTTTCTTACTTCCATGTCTTCAGCACACAAACACACATAAGGATTTCAAAGTGTTGCCTAACATGCTGAAGTTAACATGTGCGTAGCAGGATGTGCTTTGAATATACACTTAGGGGCGTGTGAGGGGCCCCGACCTTAGCAGTGAGTTTCTGTTTCACATCCACACTGTAGCCGAGGCCTTCCAGTAGATTCTTCATCCCTGTAATGTCAATTTCGGCCCCATTCCTGGGCGGAAGATGATCGAACTCTATATTGCATATGATGAGAGCCAGCCGAGTACGATTGTTTCTCTCCTTTATTGGGTAGATCTGCAGGAAACAGACCTACAGTGAGTTTGATTTACCTCAGTCTCCTTTGAAACCCTCATCTGCCAGTCACTGTTACTGCGCTAAGGGCTCCTTGAGCTGCCCAGTCCTCCATCCTTTACCTGAAGACCCTGCTTTCCTATCTCTTTGTAATGGATTGAGTTGGTGGTAGCAAGATGGGAGGTAAGTTATCTTTTAAGAGCCCACAGCAGGAGCCAGTATAGAGCTGGGATGGTTCCTTAAGAATCTTCAGGAGACTAGAATACTTTCTACCCTCTCCTCCTCCTCTCTCTTCTCCACCTAGTCAAGTCTTTCTTCACATTCAAGGTTCAGATACAATTCTGTAGAAGCCAGGAGACTCTTGTCACTGGCTCCAGCTAAAAATGAATACATGAGTGGTCTTTTGTCCTTGGTAACATTATTATTTTGGTACTGGGTTGTTTTTTTTTTTCCTTAACACATCAACATACAATGCTATGCAGACTTTAATTATATTTTAGAAAATGCTTTTTGTCTAGGCTTTTCAACTAGAATGCAAACAACCATTACTCAGCCATATTCTCTCATAAATATTTCGCTTCGGTAACAACAGCTAAAGTTGTCCTAAGTCACAGATAGATTCGAGAACAAATAAATGTACAAGATGAGACATCTGCATTCTGTTGTGGGGCTGAAAGAGAATTGGAGTCTGTGTGAGGTCCACATGATTTCCTCCTTGCTCAGAGCATCTAAGGATAAGATTACCACTCTCCCCACTCAAATCTGCCATCAGTATTTTAGGAAATCGTGTAGTAGAAACAGTTGTTTCTCTCTTATTCTCATCATGGACCGAGCACAGCACCTCTGCAGCCTTCTTTTTAGAGAGTTTCACGAATTCTTCATGAGGACAAAGCTTGAGTGTATTGGGAGGTTCTTCTGGTTCAGGTGGCCCAGGCATGGTGTCCTCAATAGCTGCAGGATATAGCACGGATCATCAATTAGGATATCTGCCTTTGGGACCCAATTTTCACTTAAGAATACTGACAGAGGAGGGAGATGATGGGAAGATCTTTCAGCGCATAGGGGTTATAATTATATCCAACTTCTAGTGTAAGGAGGTGTATTTTGAGTAGGAAAGAAGAGGAAGATTGTTAGTAGAGGAAACAGGTCCACCCGAAACTGCAATTGTCAGTTTCTGATAATTCTGAGGAAAATACCTTCATGATTTGGGGTCAGATTTAGCCTTTCCATATTCAGCAAAAACAGTTTGATTTTTCCAGTGGTTTTACTCTAGGGTTCTCACTTGTCCATGTGGACCTTCTATCGTCTCTGAGCAAGAACAGCCTGAGTTAAGATTTACTGGAGTGCTGTCCCTTAGAAATGAGATTGAGCCACATATGCCATTCAAAATTTTGTCATGTCCATGGTCAGAAACAAAAAAGAAACCAGTGAAATTAATTAACAGGAGTAATTAATTAATAGGGTGCAAAATCACATCCTCTCAGCATGTGTTACTTGGTCATGGCTCCAGCCCGGAGTCACCAGGTGTGGCTGGCAGCTCTCTTATTGGAGAGAGTACAATCCTGAGTCCACTCCCACCTCACGTGGCACAGACAGACCCCCACGCATGCATGCAGCGGAATCTCCAACGGTGTGCACTCGAGACCTTCATGGAGGAGACAGCCCACAGTGGCTCCTCACCGAGCTGTGAGGTCAGTGACCTAAAGGAGAGACTCTAGTAACCAGCCCTGCATCCAGAGTCAACCAGATGTTTGTCTGTCAGGGACCCTGATGTACTCTGGGTGTCCTTGCCCCCAGCATGCGAACCAACCAGCACAAAGTGTTCAACCTGTGTTTTCCAATGTGAGAAAATCCCTCCTACCATGTGGAGAAGTTTGTCTCTGACTCATCCTAACCTAATCCCTAGAGAAATGTAGGACTGCCAGGCCCTGCTTGGCCTCCCTTAACTGAGATTGCACAAGAAGCCTGGAAAGTCCTGAGCCCGCCCTTGGAGAAATGAGGAAGAGGACTTCATAGACAGAGCTGAGCAGTTTGCCAAGAGCTAATGTGACAAGGGGTTTGTCCGTGAAAGGAATGAACCCTTGTGTTCAGCGACACAAGCCAACCAAGAAGTCCCCTGATTTTCTTTCACTTAAGTGACAAAAGCAATGTTATCTTGTATAAAATTTTCAGTTCTCATATTTTACATTTTTTTCTTATTTCATTCATTTGTTTCCATTAGTTTTTAAATCACATATTTGTGATAAATGTCTTTCTACACTGAATGATAAAAACCCAACCTCTGTAGAAGTAGCAGATTGTAAATCCTTAAGGAAACTAGACGTTCTGAACATTTCTTAAACAGAGATGTGCGCTCTCCCTTTGTATTCTAGAAGATTCCACCAATGTGAGGTCATCCCAGGTCCTGGGCTAGTCTCTGGTCAGAGGGTACGTTTTCCCAGCAAAAGTCACCTCTGTTTCCAGGATTGGTGAACATCCTAATTAATAAGCATCAGTTCCTAATGACCATCTTGTATTTGTGTACAGATACCGTGTTTGCAAATAAAATTGGGGATTGGATACGATTTCTATCTCACATTTAGTAATAAAGTTAGCATGAAAGTGAGTCCCTTTGTTACAACATAATAAGTGCTATAGTGCAGCCTGCTGCCCAAAGGGGGTTCCATTCGCCTGGTGGCGCACAGAAAGAGATGAGAGAATTCGGAGTTCAGATAAGAATTTTAACTTTCTTCTCTGTTATTTAATGAAATGCTCAAGAAACCCCTTAAACTGATAGAAAAAGGAAGAGACTGGTGCAACGTAAGACAAAGCCATCTCTTCTAGGCCAGTAGGCGTCCAAATTGCTATTCCTCAGACTAACAGTGCTTGTTGCATCGTATGCACATATACGAGTTTGTTAACTGAAATGAATCAGAATGATATCCGTGTCCAGGAAGCCTGGCCAAGGTCTTTCCATACGTCAGTAGCCCAGCTCACCCAGCTCCCCGGCCTTCGGGTGCTGCCTCAGACTCTGCCGATAGACTGAACTTTTCAGTTTGATGTTCGTGGTGATTCCTGGGGGCTTCAGATTATTTCAAAGCTCTTATGACTTCAGTTTCAATTCCCATTTGCTGAGTGATCTCTGATTTTTTTTAATCAAAATTGTTTCCATTCCATCTCTGATTTAAGAGGAAGTGATAAACCTGCATAAGGACCAGCTCATGTATTAATGAGAACAGAGCCGAGGTCATCATATTGGAGATCTGTCCGACCAGCAGGAGTGTCCTGGTGGACAGAGCATCCCTTCCCCATGAGGGACTTGTTGAAAAAGCATATTTGCTATAGTGAGATTGCTACAGTTTTCTATTGCCTTTTGTTTATTCTTATTTATTATTATAGTTATTATTACTGATCAACTCTGAGATTTGGGGGCTAGGGTTTGAGCTTAACCTCCGTAGTAGATCAAGTCTGTTGCTGGTGAACTTGGGTTAGAGGCTATTTAGGGTCTAGTAAGATTTATAATTCAATCTAGGTCAGAAACCTTCAAGAGTTTTAATAGATTGGGCACTTGACAGCTGTTCTGCTGATCGTGTTTTTGTGACACACAGAAATGAGTAAGCACTAGAAAGGTCTAAACATTAGAAGTGAAGTAACACTTGTGAGAACTAATATTTCCGGATGCCTGTTCTTTGTGTGTTGTGTTCATCCTGTGTTTCTTCCCGGCCTCCCGTGTGGTCTGCACTCTGCCGAGAGCTACTCTTCCCTCGTGAAGAAAACACTTGTGCACTAGATAGAGACACTTGCTGGATTGTTGTCCTGTCTACCAAGATAGAAAGGGGCTAGAAGTAGAACAGATCTGATGGGGAGAATCAAGGGCTTAGCTCTGTAGATGTTACTTTGTGAAGTCAGTAAAGTCTTTGAGTGGAAATGTTGGTTGTGCAGCTAGAGTTAAGTGTGTCTGGAGTTCAGAAGAGAGTTCTGGATGAGGGCTACTGTCTTCGGAGTTGTCCGCTGTGCCTGCCATGATGTCCCTAAGCCTGTGAAAAAGTTACCAGAACTGTCACCACGTCACAGATGCTGAGACTGATGCCCAGGGAGATGAAGAAGCTGGAATAAAATCATGGAGTGTCTACAGGGGCAGAACCTGGGTTCACGTGCAGGAATCCTTTACTCCCCAGAGTCCACAATCAGCTCTTCTATGAGCAACAGAAGCACAGGGACCTAACTTCCTAGCTAACTGGGAAGTGGGTCCCCTCCCACAAAAGGCAAGGTGGCCTCTCAGAGGATGATGACAAGTTCAGTAAAAATTATATGTTAGTAATGGAAAGATGGCGGGATCATGGAGGACCCTGGAGGGGCCTTAGAGTTAAGTAGAATCTGGAAAATTTGAGACACCCATCATTAAGTGATTTTAGTTTACCTTTTACACTGGTGGAATATTTGTCCATATTAATGAAAGTTTGGACAAGGGCTTGACCTGCCTCCTGCCGTTTCTGTCGCACAGAGTTCAGAAAGACCCGAGGCTTGTCTTCAGGTTTAGCATCATAAAATTTTTTCTTTTCTGCTTCCTCCAATTTCAGAACATCTTTTTCCAACAAGCCATGCAAAACACCAGTAATGAGT
>ML105328.1:0-47569 GCA_003697995.1 Taxidea taxus jeffersonii
CAGACACATGAAAAAGTGCTCCACATCACTGGGCATCAGGGAAATACAAATCAAAACCACAATGAGATACCACCTCACACCAGTCAGAATGGCTAAAATGAACAAGTCATGAAATGACAGATGCTGGCGAGGATGTGGAGAAAGGGGAACCCTCCTACACTGTTGGTGGGAATGCAAGCTGGTGCAACCACTCTGGAAAACAGCATGGAGGTTCCTCAAAAAATTGAAAATAGAGCTACCTTATGACCCAGCAATTGCACTACTGGGTATCTATTCTAAAGATACAAACGTAGTGATCCAAAGGGGCACGTGTACCTGAATGTTTATAGCAGCAATGTCCACAATAGCCAAGTTATGGAAAGAACCTAGATGTCCATCAACAGATGAATGGATAAAGAAGAGGTGGTATATATATACGATGGAATACTATGCAGCCATCAAAAGAAATGAAATCTTACCATTTGCGACGACATGGATGGAACTAGAGCGTATTATGCTTAGCGAAATAAGTCAACTGGAGAAAGACAACTACCACATGATCTCCCTGATATGAGGAAGTGGAGATGCAACGGGGGTGGGAGTTAAGGTGGTAGGAAAAGTAAAAATGAAAGAAGATGGGATCGGGAGGGAGAAAAACCAAAAGAGACTCTTAATGTCATAAAACAAACTGAGGGGGGTGGGGGGAAGAGGGGTTGGGTGAGGGTGGTGGGGTTACATCATATGTTTAAATAAAGCTTAAATAAAGTTAAAAAAACAAAAAAAGATTTCCTCTTACTTCCAAACCTTCTTCCTCTTTTTTTTTTTTTAATTTTTTTGTTTTTAAAGCAGGCTCTAAGCCCAGCGTGGGGCTTGAACTCAAGACCATGCCAGGCATCCCTCCCAACTTTCTTTTTACCAAACCAGCTCTGCCAAACAAAGAAGGAAGGGCACTATCCCCCTTCCTTCCTAGCTCAGTACAATCACTTTGGTCCTGTGATTTCCTGAGTGTGTTAAAATCTAGCAGGAAAGCAAGTAAGCTGATTAAGACCAAAAAACAATAGAAAAATTTCTTTTGGACAATTTCTGCCTCAATGTAAAATCTGTTTCTAAAATTAGTAACTCTAATCCTGATTTTCTATCTTTTTAAAGTCATTACACAGTTTAGCGTCTCAGTTTCTCTATCTCTAAAATAAAGACGGTAATATTTGTGTATTCTATAACTTACACAGGAGCAGAAGATATCTGTATAATGCATTTTATAAATCTCCTTAGGATAAAAGGATGACTATGCAAATCATCATCATCAACACTATTATTAGACAAAAGAATAAAACATATTCAATTCATTTTCATTTTGATAGTCAGTTTATCTAACTTTAAATTAAAAAGAAAAGATATGGGACGCCTGGGTGGCTCTGTTGGTTAAGCGGCTGCCTTCAGCTCAGGTCATGATCCCAGCGTCCTGGGATCAAGTCCCACATCGGGCTCCTTGCTCAGCAGGGAGTCTGCTTCTCTGTCTGCCTGTGCTCGTTCGCTCTCTCTCCTTCTCTGTCTGACAAATAAATAAATAAAATCTTAAAAAAAAAAGATATTCTGAAACCACTAATTAATTAAATGGCAGATGCCAGTCAATTCATTTGGATATCTTTTGTGCATATATGTATGGTTACAGACAGAAGCAGTTTTTGTGTGTGTGTGTGTGTGTACATGCACGTACACACACTTTAATTCTAAATGGCACAAAGAAATAAAGTCATTTGGGAGGAGCCACACAATAGCAACTTCACTAGCGTTCTTTGGAATCCAGGTATTGTTCAGGACCCTGTCTACCTACCTTCTGCTGTAACCTGACCCTGGATCCCATGACTTGCTGTATTTAGTATCTGAATTTAGCTATACTTCCAAGTGTACTTTGTATGGGTAGTTTCTAATCTAGATTACTAAAGAAATAAATCACTCTATGAGATACAACTGAGTTTTCAAGGTGATGAAAACAAGGGCAGAGGCTAGGTTTTATATTCATCTCCTATCGTCCTTCAACACCTAATACAATGTCTGGCATTCAATAAATGCTAAACAGAGACAGAGATTGTGAGAATGAAGAAGAGACATGGTGGTTGTTGCAACTGAGGATGGGGCCCAGAATCCCAACTAGGAAAACTGCTTTTGTATTCATTCAATTTCTATTTGTAAGACTGAAGATTGACTGATAGACAACTTAGAAGCAGAGTGAAACCAAAGAGAGATCTTTTTTGCTTATTACATTAGGCAGAAATTAAAAACCACTGAGACTTTCCTGACAGATCCTGATCACAGAGATTCCCGAAACAAAAGATGTGGGATGCAATGTCTTCCTGTGAGTCCCAAATCTCTGATATTTATTAAAGCTGCAACTTCAAAATTCCCTTCACTTCTGCCATTAACTCCTGTTACTGCTAATCACACTATCATCAAGTAATAAGAAAAAAAGGAAAGGAAGGAAGGAAGGAAGGAAGGAAGGAAGGAAGGAAGGAAGGAAGGAAGGAAGGAAGGAAGGAAGGGAGGAAAAAAAAAATCAGAAAGAGTCCAGGGTTATTAATATATATAAAAGTCCTAAACAGGGGCGCCTGGGTGGCTCAGTGGGTTAAACCTCTGCCTTCGGCTCAGGTCATGATCTCAGGGTCCTGGGATTGAGCTCATATCAGGCTCTCTGCTCAGCAGAGAGCCTACTTCCCTCCCTGGCCTCTGCTTGCATCTCTGCCGACTTGTGATCTCTATCAAATAAATAAATAAAATCTTAAAAAAAATTCCTAAACAAACCAAATACAGTTAATACTATGTCTTACTAAATTGAGCCTTCCCTTACCAGAATGATAAAAAAATGACAGGATCTATAAAACTGAATCCATTTTACACACCACTATTCAAACTAATCCTCCCTGTGGTTCAGGGAACAAAGAATTCTGCAACAGGGAAAACAGGGGTCCTGCTTTTTATTCCCTAACTCTCCTGTTCTTGCTGGTCAAAGAAAAAGCCATTAATCTAATACTCTGCACTGTATTCAGAGCCACAGTATCATAAAGCAATTGGTGGTCTGGCCAACTAGCTATTAAAAAACAAATAGGCTTCCTAGCTTTAGAATCTCCTCCCTCAGACAGAGTAACCACAGAGAAAGCATCAGCTAAAGGTAATAACTGGGCTTAGAGGCCTTCTATTTTGGACTTCTGGCTTAGTCTTGAATTTAACTAAAGCTCTTTGAGGAGTTTTAATACTTTCAAATGTAAATTTTCTCTCTCGTGAAGCTATCCCAAGTCATTCTATTTTAACTTGATGGGCCTTAAATCATTTCCATAAGGTTTATAATAAATCTTTCTACTAAAGCAAGGTCAAATTTTTTCCCCTGATATTGAATGTTAATGATATGTATAAGAGAGTACAAGGGGAATAGTTATGGTTTGTTATACAGAAAAATTTCAGGGTCATTCTGGATACATTTTTTAGACATTATTATCTAAGGCTTTCCAAAAATGTATTTCAATATCTTTAATAGCAGTCCTCTACTCAGCCACCTGACTCTATAGGTTAAGTGTAATAGAGCACAAATCAACCTTTGGTAAATTAGCAAGTATCATGATGTGCTAAGGTACAGAAGCAGAGGCAGGGGGCATGAATGAATATGATATAGATCAGAGAGCCAAGGAGTAATAACCCCAAGACAAAACCAAGAATGTGGTACCTTTTTTTCTATCAATTCATTAATGATTATTTACCCTCAAGTTGCTTTTTACAGCTGTGTGTAAAGTTCGAGTATGAGTTCTGGACAAATGAAGAATGAATAAAAGAGAAGGGGGAGGAGAGAGAAGAAATGGAATTATATGGTACTCATTATGTAGTGAAAGTTTTGGAAAGACAGTTTTAGGCAGTTTAGTGGAAGACCATCCTGTCCAAAGGAAAGGAAAAAGTTTAATTAATGGATAAGTGTAAAAAAATTATATATATATTTATATATAATAAAAAATTATATATATATTTATATATAATATATTTATGTAAACTTATATATATTTACACATAATATATTTACAAATATATTATATATGTAAATGTTTATATATATTATATATGTGTGTGTATATATATATATATATATGAAAAGTCGATTGGAGTCAGATCAGACAGGAAGGATATCTAGTGGTACACTACTATTTAAGAACAAATCTATAAGGATTTAAGTGGAATAATGGTAGAGGATTTTAAAGGAAAGAATAATTTCAGAAAGAGAAATACTATAAGAAAAGAATATATCAAATTTTTAATGGATGCTGGAAGGACAGATGATAACATGGAAAAGTCAGAGTAATGTATCAAGACAGAAGAATGATGCCATTACAGGAAAGATAAAAAAGTAATGTGTCAAGACAGAAGAAATGATGCCATTATATACATCCAAGTGGGAGATGCCCAACACCCAAGCAGATGTTGGAGAAAGATTACAGCCATATCTACAATGGGAGATCTCCAGACTACGAGTGAGAAATGACATCCACACTCATTAAGGCAGTGAATATAAAGAGAATAGCAGAGATTAAGGGGTGGATCCCGTAACTCACTAATTTTGTTCCTTTCTTGGTCATTTCCATTTACCCTCTTTGTTGTTGATTGTTCACTGACTGATCAGCTAGATTCTATGGAACACTGGAAAATCACTGGTGAAATAGGAATGGTCTTAGACTTCAAGGAATTCTCTGTAGGGTGAGGAAGACAAACATGAGCAGGTCATTGTTAGTGGAACCCCAGAGGCACACAACCAAGTCCAGCCGAAAAGCATCAGGAAAGGCTTTCTGGAGGAAGTAAAGGCAAATTGAGCCTTCAGGGAGGAACAAGAGTCTTGAGGAAGAGGAATAAGGTTATGGAATGGATGGAAGCAGGGCTGTCCAGGAAGAGGAAACAATATAATGAAGCATAAAGTATAACATATTGAGGGTTTACGTAGTGCAGGATGGATGCATAGAACAGGGAGAATTACAAGAGGTTTAATGTTCTTAAAGTTTTGAGTTAGAAAGGAGAAGCATAAAATCATGGTGGATTTCATATGCAAGTTTAAGAAACTTAAACTGTAACCTCTGGGTAAAAATACCACTTTGTCAAAAGTACAGGATGAATTAGAGGGGGCAAAATAAGAGCAAAGAAGATAGCTAAGAGATGAAAGCTGACAGGAAAGTAGTAGTAATGGCAGTGAAGACTGAGAACAGGAATGCACCTGGGAAATATTTAAGAGGTAAAATCCATGAATCTTACTAGTAGAAGGACATGGAAACTTGAAAAAATTAAGGATTGCTACAGATTCCCAGATTAAATGACTATTTAGTGTCCACATAATTAACTGAGACAAAGAATCCAGAAGAAAAAGCAGGTTGTATTGGTGTCTTGTTAGGATGACGGGGGCAAAACATGCCAAGTTTAGTCTTGGATGTTTTAACTTTCATGAAATCTGTCAGAAATCTAGTTCCACATTTTAATGCATGGTTAAAATTCAGGCAAGAACGAGTGCTGGGTATATAAATCATCAGTAAATGAATGATGGCTAAACACAAAATTCAAGGGATAGGATTTCAGTAAGAATTTAATTTTCTACTTTATAAGTAAGATCTGCACTGTTTCCTTTTATTCATGATCCTGGTTGCGTTTGGCTTCAGGAGGGAAAAACTTCATATTTATTTTCATTTTGGGGTGAATAACAGAAGAATAAATGAAATTCTACAGAGTAAGTATGTCATGAGAAGTGTGAAGACAGAAATATGGTATGCCAAAATTTATGGGACATCTAGAAATTAAGAACAAACTTGAAAGAGGCAAAAGAGCAACTCTTAAAGAGAACAGGAAGTAGTTTTTAACCTTATTTTTACATTCACAAGATGATCAATAACACTTTTTTTTTGCCTTGCTTATTCTCCACCCTTTATTTACACTGATATATATTTTAAATGCAAGTCAATATACTCTGTTCTATATGCTTAGATACAAGAAACCATAGGACACATAAGTTAAATGATGGAGATTCATCTGTGATAAGCTGATTTCCCATGGCATTTCTTCATAAAGAATCCAGTAGCTATTTTTTAAGCAATGATTCTGTGATTTTGCTTTCTCTCCAATAAGCTCAACATCTTTCACAGGCATTGCAGTCATTGTGCAAAGTGTGTGGATGGTTCTTTCAGTGCTAAGTGTAACTTATTAAATGTTTACTAAGTGCTGATCCAATCTAACCATGGCACAGTCTGTGTCTACAGAAAATTAGTCTAAGGAAGATGTGTATGCCATCTCCTAGGTGAGCTCTGGAAACTTACCACAGGGTCACAGAACTTTTTTTACTGGCAATGGTCTGCAGACAAAACATTCATATTTTTATAAATATTTTCATCAATATTTATTTGGATATTTTGAACATAAATATTAGTAGGTAAGGGAAGGGATCATTTGTTAAAATTTATGATGACTTCTAGTACAGATTCTGAACTTTGCTAAGTTAGAAGATTTTTTGCTGAATTCCAAATTCATACACCATTCATGTTTGTCACCCCCACTTAGTGTTTGACGCAGTGTTTTGTAAATGACAGACACTTCACCAGCTGTAGATGCTGGCATTATTACTGACTGGCTGGCATTATTATTTTCAGGGACAGTGTTTCCTCTAACTTACTCCTGGCTTATAAGATCCAGGTTCCAAGTTTTACAATTTTTTACCACATTTATAGTATTTTTATCCTTCAAATTAGCTGTTATACTAATTCAAATATTGATCATTCCTGGTTTACTTAGGAATTGCTTCATAACCTGGGGAAGCACTTGCTGAAAAAGACTTGACTGAGAATCTCTTGCTGTACTCCAGGATTTTGTTGGTTATGCAGTTGAGCAGTTGTCTTCCCTACACTCAGAAATGTATGCAATCTACCAATAATCTCACCCAATTTTATTAGGGAAAAGGAAATATTTGTTTTATTTTCTCCCCATCTCTGTGAAAACTCCTTCTTCTTTCTGTATTGTTTTCCTTATTCATCAACATCCTTACTCATCCAAGGGTCAGTCTCTGTATCCTCTCAATTTTCTAACCCTGACTTTTTGACATTGTATTCTTACGTAAAGACTTCATAAATATTTTCTAAGTGATAGTAATTCTTAAGATAATTTGCATTCAGTGGATAACAGCCTATACTTTCAGGTGGAGGCAAGGTACTGCTACTGTTTTTCTGTTCTGGTATTTCCTGACAGAATGACAAAGAGTACAGCGGACAGTAAAGAGAGATGGTTAACTCTCAAGAGCCAAGTGATGTGAGCAGGGAGAGAGTGATAGGTAAGGTTTTCAGAGTGGTAAAGAAAAGAACCCAAGTGCTACTGAAAATGAGTGCACATGCCATCTTTCATATATGTGACTTAGATTTGCTCAATACTCTACATTTAAACAATGTTTGTAACTTTCAAGGCTTCTTAATGTACACTTTCTCTTTCTGGCTCTAAAAGTCCAATGTTGCATAAAATAGAATAATATTGTCTTGATCTAAACACCTGCTGATAGGTTATATTATTTTTTTTTCTAATTTAGTTTCATGACATATAAAAACAATTTTGCTTGGTTTGAGGAGCTAAAAATCTGCTCTGAGCTTAAGTGTCAGCTCTAAAATAGAAAGGATGTACCGAGATTCTACCTGGTAGACAACTGGCTGTCATTGACTATGATGCAAATGACTTTTTTGTTGAAACCATAAAACCTGTATAAGTTTTGAGACATTTTCATGATGGCACTTAGGGAAATGTTAACATTACCTTTGTTTTTAGCCTACAGATCTTTGCATTAGGAATCGAATAATAGAAAAAGAGAGACAGCACAAAGCAAATAACATTATTTGGAATCACTTCTGAATGGCAATCAAAGTCTTATTTTTCAAATTGGCATAGACTTGTTTTAGGCTAAGAAAGCCTCTATTGATGTTTATTGAAACAGAACACCTAAAACTAATGTTTCTTATGAGATAATGCAAGAAACACTTGGGAGTATGTGGAGGAAGTTTTCTGAATTTGGTAAGGAGTATTAGCTGTTATAAACTGAAACAAATCTGAAACTATAAATTCTGATTCCTCTTTCAAAATCTTCCACTATAGGACATATCACAACCCTGGTTCAATGTTTCTTTTTTAAAATTGGCCAAAAATGAAATAAAACTGAAACATATAGTCCTTTAACTATATGCTAACTTTAACTATTCAGTCCTTTAACTGAAACATATAGTCCTTTATAGATGTTATTTTTTCCAAGTACTGTTTAGGATTACCTGGGTTATTTATGACCAAGAACTAAAAAACAAATAAGAAAAAAATGCATTTTTATATCTTATAAGTAATAAAACCAAAACTGATGAGTTAAATTATAGTGGCAGCCACATAATCAGTTATTCCTGGAGGCAGAAAATATACATCAAACAACTTTGATTCTTTATTCCTCTAGGGGAATTTAGTGGGAATGAGCTTCTTCAGAAGCAAAAGACACTGTTAAAAGAAACATCCTTAGAATAATGGTCCATGTTTTCCCCAAATATAGATGTCTCTGAAGAGCATCTTTGGTGTGGAGAAGTGAGAGGGTGACGGGCAGTGGATGATTTTTTATGGTACTCTGGAATCTAAGGGGCAGAGTGACAAAGTCCTCTAGACACCAGCTGCTGTTGCTATAGGCGTGCATCACAGCAATAATATTAGTAACCCCAACACGAACAATGTCACTGACTGTGCAGCCTTCTTATGTGAAAACATTCATAGGAACATACTGTAAAAATTCAAATATGCTGAGTGTCCATTTACTGCCTATTTCTTAAAGATTATTTCAGATTGTATTTTCTGAATGAATAGCTATTCCAAAAGAAAAAAAAAAGACAAAGGGAGGAGAAGGAAGGAGGGGAGGGAAGAAGGGAAGGAAGGGGGGAAAAAAAGGAAAGAAATAAAGAGGGCCAACCTTGTAAAATTGCATTAATATTTTGAACTGGTATCATAAGAAATAAGCAGAATTGGTTCTTAGAAGAACCAGAATAGAAATCCTGGATGGCATTTCTCTTTACATCTAATATAGACAAAACAAACACATTCAGACATACAGATAGCTGGGCTGTGAGGACCATGGTAATTGTCACCAGTTTATAGAAACCCAGAAATGAAAAATAAATTAAGCGTGAGATAGAGAGAAAGCAATTTAACCCCTGAAAGAGGAAAATAAGCCCTATGAGAACTGGCAAATGCTAAAATTGTCATTGCAGGGAGTCAAGCAGATATTCATCTCTTTAATAAATATGTATTAAACACTTCCTACATGCCAGAGACTGTCCTAATGTTAGGAATACAGAAGTGTACCTTACAAAGTCATTGTTCTCAGAAACTTAATCTAATGGGGAAAGCCCAATGTAAACCAGGTCAACAATTAATATACAATATACTATTAGTCATTTTGGGCACCTTAGTGACTCAGTCAGTTAAGCATTCAAACTTGGTCTCAGCAAAGGTCATGATCTCAGGGTTGTGAGATAGGGTCCCAGGTCAGGCTCCACACCCAGCGTGGAATCTGGTTGAGATTTTCTCTCTCTCTCTCCCTCTACCCCTCCCCTGCTCATGCTTGCTCACGTGTGTGCTCTCTCTCTCAAAAAATTAAATAAACAAATAAATAAATAAATAAATAAAGCCTTTAAAAAATATACATATATTATTAGTCATTTTAAGTGTTATGAAGAAAAACAGATTAAGGAGTTAGAGGAGTAACTACTCTAAGGCATATTCTAAGTGAAGTGATTAAAATGGTCTCTTTAAGGAAATCATATTGGAGACAGACCTAAAAAAATGAAGAAGGAATCTATGCAAAGATGCAAGGGAAGAGTATTTCAAAATGAAGAAAGAGCAAATCTATACCTCTAAGGCAAGAAAGAGTATAGTAGGAGACGACACCAAAGATGTAGACAGAGATAGATAGTGGAGGCATCCATCATTTATTCTAAGTCTGATGGACTAAAGAGCTTTGAGTACAGGGAGACATGACTTGATCATGATAAAACTGATGTGTTTTCTGACTGGAGAATGCCTTTTCAGAATGACAAGAGTGGAGGAGGGAAAACAGTTAGATAGCTATTGCAGAAAACAGAAGACAGAAATAATGGCCAGAACTGGAAAGGTAGTGATGGAGCTGTGGTGAGACATGGTAGGATTCTGAATGTATCTTGGAGGTTGAATTCGTTTCTTAATATGTTAAATTACAGTGAAATTAATAATGATGATTTTAACATGTGAGATATTGCTATACAATCACTTTTCTTCATGCCTTTCTCTTCCTGGGCACACAGCTAGACTACAATCCCCAGTGTGACTTGCAGTTAGGTAGGTCATGTGACTAGATAATGGCCTTTAGGATAAAGATAGAACTGATAAACAGCATTCTAGCTTAAGTTCCTGAAACAGGCCCTAGGTAGTCTTCCATGGGCTGGCACTTTTTCCTCAGCCGCCAGAGGTTGCAAAGGATTGACTAAAGGACTGCAGGAGAAGAAGATGGTCTCTCTCTAAATCTGGCAATAATACAGTAAACATTTCTAAAAAAACTGCCAGGCATTGCTTTATGTTCAGATTAAGTAACTTGATTAAGTAACTTGATACTTCTTAGGGCACTATGAGGAAAGTGCACTATTATCCCCATTCTATAGATTCAATTATCTCCAAGTGAAAATCTCTGGTAGCCAGTCATTAGAAATGGAAATTTAAGCAGCAGAGCACAGTGGCTAGGAGTTTGAGCCACAGATCTACAGAAGTATGATCTGCAAATTATTTAACTTTTCTGGTTCTTAGTTTTCCTACACTTATAAAATTATGACAATGGTATCAACATCGGTAATTGTGAGAATAAAATAATTTTAAGCATACTGCACAGTATTTGCCAAAGTTGCTTTATAAATAACTGGTATTGTTTTATAAGTTGGAAGTGCCTCTTAGAACAAAGCAGAAGCTTAGTGATAAGATCTGGGCAAAAATGGGAAGGCTAAGAGGCCATTACACTATATCACCTTAAAATAGCCCTGAGCCACAGATAGGAATCAGCTCAAAACATAACATGGACTACATGTGGGAGTCAGGGAACCCATGGACTATATATGCTTCCAGGTGTCAACTTAACCCCTTCCTATTTTTGCCACTTCATAAAGAAAAAAAAGTGCTTTAATTTGGTTTCCCCTAAAAGAAGACCCTAAAAAAGGACTCCACTTATTTGGGGGATGATCTCAGGCAATAGA
The DNA here is from genome assembly GCA_003697995.1 of Taxidea taxus jeffersonii. Taxonomy (NCBI): domain Eukaryota; kingdom Metazoa; phylum Chordata; class Mammalia; order Carnivora; family Mustelidae; genus Taxidea; species Taxidea taxus. Next base: position 11,265 of record ML105328.1, read on the forward strand.
AGTGAAAGCAGAAAGGAATGGGAAGAAGTCCAATAAAGTGTAGGTGATTGCGCTGGTTACCACTGTGGGCAAATGAACTCAAACCCACTGAGGACACTCTGAGGAATGGTGTAGACTGCACCACAGGATTATCCACCCAAAGGACAGAATCTGGGACATTCATCTGTCCCTTACTGACTGAGAGTTGTCACTCAGAGGTTAATGCCCTTTCCAGACCCTCTGCCTCAGCATTTTTAGAATGCCTTCTGTTTGGGATAAGTAACTTAATGTACTTCACAAAAATTCCTGAGGCAGAGAATTAGAGAAGGCAGACAGGAACTTGGAATGCAAGAGCTATCAGTGTCCAAAAGAGCTAACCACAAGAGCCAAGCTGATGTCAGAGTTGGGCCAAAGGACAGGTTTCAGGATTTCAAAAGAAATGGCTGTGGAAGGGCACCCGGGTGGCTCAGTCAGTTAAGCCTCTGCCTTTGGCTTAGGTCATGATCCCAGGGTCCTGGAACTGAGCTCTGCACTGGGCTCCCTGCTCAGCAGGGGAGTCTACTTCTCCCTCCTCCTCTGGCCCTACTCATGTGCTCTCTCTCTTGCTCTTTCTCTCTCTCACATAAATAAATGAAATCTTGAAAGGAAAGGAAAGGGAAGGGAAAGGAAAGGAAAGGAAAAAGAAAAGGATATGGAATATCAGCTTCTCCTTAGGGTAACCTGTCTATAAATACTTAACTTTCCATACTCTACCTGTAGTTGGTAAAAGATTCAATGAGTTAGACCCAGAAGGAAACTAGTGATTCACTTGAATTCTATTTTCTGGATGCTTTTGCACAAGAAGACAGTACTGTACCACATCAGAAAAGTTCTTTAATCGAATATATTTTGGAAATCTTGACTTAAAAAAGAGTTGAACAGGGACACCTGGGTGGCTCAGTCAGTTAAGTGTCTGCCTTCATCTCAGGTCATGATACCAGGGTCCTGGGATCGTGCCCCACATGGGGCTCCTTGCTCAGCGGGGAGCCTGCTTCTCCCCCTGCCTACAGGTACATCTGCTCGTGTACTCTCTCTTTCTCTCTCTGACAAATAAATAAATAAATAAACTCTTTGAAAAAAGAGAGAGAGAGTTGGACAGAAATTGTTAGTCTGGAATTCCCATCCTATGGGAATATCTACAGTGAACATGCAAAGGGATGTAACATTTGGTAATTTCCCAATTTATTTAAATACTGATTACTTTTCCTGAATAAATCAGAATTGTGTTTTGGAGAATCTACTTAAGGGAATATTCAATAGGACCATACTGTCTAGTAGGATAATAAAATAGCTCAACTTCCTTGAATGCAGGTAGAAGGAATTTCTGAGAGATTCCCAACCAAATTATTAGACTTGTTAAAAGTATTCTCTGGAAATATGGGCTTGCAATATAGAGCTGCCTAAAAGAGGATGCTTTCCTGCTTTCATGTTTAGTTTAGCATAAGTGTGGAGGAGTACATGGGTGCTACCGCTTTAAGCTTAACCTTTCTTTTCTCTCCAACTTAGACTTTAACTCAACATCCCAGCTGACGGCCCCCAAATTTTGACCTTGCCAGAACCTGTTGAAGTGTGTGGGAATCAGAATGGCCTTTATTCCAAGAATCCAATTCTCTTTACATCAGTTCTTAAATAAATGTAATAACCTTTAAAATAGTACAAAATGAAAAAGTGAGACAAAATTGTGAAAGACAGAAAGGCTTTACCAGAGAGTATAAAGAGGACTTTAAAACGTGATTTGGGGGCGCCTGGGTGGCTCAGTGGGTTAAAGCCTCTGCCTTCGGCTCAGGTCATGATCTCAGGGACCTGGGATTGAGCCCCACATCGGGTTCCTGCTCCACAGGGAGCCTGCTTCCCCTCTCTCTCTCTGTCTGCCTGTCTGCCTACTTGTGATTTCTGTCAAATAAATAAAATCTTTTTTAAAAAATGTGATTCAACTTGGGAAATTGGAAATTAATACAATGAAGAGAAATTGAGCAAGATGTTAAGTTTCAAATGTCAGGAGAAACTTAGAGATCAGTAAAATTAAAGAGAAATATGTGTGCGGCAAAGGGATAGTAGAAACAGTTTACAGTGTGGTATGAAAATTCTCTTCCAAGGTTATTTTGATCACTTTACAAAAAATAATAAAATGAGGGGCGCCTGGGTGGCTCAGTGGGTTAGGCCTCTGCCTTCGGCTCAGGTCATGATCTCAGGGTCCTGGGATCAAGCCCCACATCAGGCTCTCTACTCAGCAGGGAGCCTGCTTCCTCCTCTCTGTCTGCCTGCCTCTCTGCATACTTGTGATCTCTGTCAAGTAAATAAATAACATCTTTAAAAAAAAAAGAAAATAAAAAAATAATAAAATGAAAAACACTGACATAACTGTGCACTCCATTTTAATGATCAAGCTAAAGGGAAAGTTGAGAGGTATGATGAGGGGGAATAGTCAGATAGCTTAAGCCCACGCGTCCATAGACTATATGTGCAAATAACATCAGTCCAGGAAGACGGAATCCCTTAAGTTTGATGCAACTGAAGGGAGCAACCAAAGTCAATAGCAACCTAGAGCCTAATATGAGGAAAAAAGCATAATCAAGCATGTTATCTGAAACCTGATCAAGGAAGAGGTCAAGAAGAAACACCAGAAGTTTAAAAATAAAGGATAACTTTTGGAAACCTCTCAATGAGGATGAAGATTTTTTATAATGTTCTGCATAAATGAAAGCCTCTTTATGAGGAACCCTGAGGACAAATCTCATCATCATTATATCCTCTACCTGAAATACTGTTTCTTTCTAGGCACCCGGTAAGCCAGGATCTCCAGGGTTAGGTGCTGCCTTCTCAGCAGGGGTGAGCTCAGCTCCTCGCTGCTCTCTGAGAAGCTTCTTCCTTTGGCCACCACAATTACTTAACATATCACCTATTTTTCATTAAACTGTTAACTGCTTGAAGGCAGGCTCAATCACCTTTCTCATTTTGTTCACCTAGTAATCAACACAGAGTTAAGGATCTTAGTAGGAATTTAATAACTGAGTAGAAATAGAATGAAGGAATGAATAAATGAACAATACAACCATTACCAGAATCAAAGTAGATACCTTCTCAAAATTCACTTTATTTAACAATGTTAGAGCTTAAATTAAAAAAAATATTTAATATTTCAGTATCTGGTAATTAGTTTTATAAAATCAGCTATTTCTTTTAATGGCCTTAGATATAGTAATAAAAAATTAATACCTCCTCCTCAGGGCTCTCACAGCTGTTCTGTGCTCACCTTTAGCCATCATCCATGTGAGCCCTATTTCTTAATCCTGCTCTGTAAATTACAATACTAAAGTCTGAAGAAATACCTTCCTCCAATCTGAGTTAAACTCCATTAGGCCACAACAAAACAGTGGTTTCACACTTCCCAATGTTTGCTGTGCCTCTAGTGATACTGCTTTTTTATTTAATATATGCTTTAATATATTTTTGCCTCTTGACCTTCTATCCATTCTGAGAGGGGGTATTATATAGAGGGAATTTGGGTCAAAACATAATTGAGACTGGTGACCCTGCCTTCCAATATTAGTCCTCCCCTCATTCCCAAATTGGATTCCCCCCACCTAACCTATTTCCCTGGACCCTTCTTTAATCCCACTTGGGAAAAATGGGAGGCCACTGTCTTGAAGTATTACATGGTTTCAGCCCAAGGCCCTCATTACTGCCAGAGGCCATTTTATCAGGGTCCGTCCTATTCAGCACCAGGAGCCCTCTGACAAATGACCCTGGAGTCAACATTGCCCAGAAAATCCAGGATATGCACAAATTCTGAATAAGTATACAGTTTAGAGTCTAAATTCTCTCTATAGAAGTAATTTTTGTCTTCTGGTTCAATTAGAAGCAGATTATGATAGGCAGAAAATACTCATATGTTCTTTGAAATATGGATTTAAAAAAATCATCTTCATCACAAATTAGAAATAGGATAAGTCCATTTTTCTATTGTGGTCTTCATTTCCTTATCTCTAAATTAAGAATATCCATTTCTTTTGGGTCAGTTTTACAGAGTTCTCATCATAATCAAATGAAGTAACATAAAAAATAGTAAGGCTTGAAAACTTAAGATGCCAGCATGGTCAAGAGGGAGGATCATCAAACTTCAAGTAACACTCTGCCCCAGTTTAGGGGGATGGTACTGAAACTGGGGCAAGCTCCCAACCCATTGGAGCCTCACCTATTAAGAGAGTGGATTAAATGGTTTCCTCTTAGGGTTTCATAATGATTAAATGAGAGGTACTAGAAGCACCAGGCAAGGTTCCTAGAACACAGAATGCATGCACTAGCGGCTAATTCTTACTTCTTCCTCTGGAACAGGTATACAAATGTTAAATATGTTTTTTATTATGTAAGTGTAACAAGAATATAATTGCATGGCTTTTAGTGCATATAATATGTTTTATTCTGATAAATCATTTGAAATAATTATCCTTTCAGTTCATTCCTTCCCTTTATATATTTTTTATTATTATATTCTGTTAATCACCATACAGTACATCATTGATTTCAAATCCATGACTCTCTTGGCATGATTCTACATTCTCTGGGCAAAGCAGAAAATTTAATTTCTTTTCTATTTTTTGTTTTTCTATAACACATTCTTTAAAAATTCCTATTACTTCTTTTCAGTTTCTACACTGCCTTCAATTTCAGTGCTTTTCTTTGATCCATACATAGCACAAAGCCTACCTACACAATGCTTTAAAGACTGTACTTATGAATTCCCTAGAATCTCTTATCATAGCATTTATGAAACTCCTCTCAGGTGCAAAGCACATTGTGGGGGTTTTTACTTATTTATTTCACTCCCTTCATGAGAGCTTATTTTTTTCTTATTTTATGTATAGTTTCTTGATGTGCTAACAGTTAAAGGGAAAACAAAATCTAGTGTTTTATTGAACAAGACTTCCTGAACGTGAAATATGAAATTATTTTTGAGAAATACATTGTTTTTCTTCTTACAAAGATATTCAAGGTAGGGGTTGCCTTCTACCCTTCTATGCAATAAGCAACTGGAAAGTTTTTCTTTTTTTTTTTAAGGTTTCAAAATAGCATAGACACATGCTGAGTTCTGTGAAAAAGAGTCATGGTATCCATTTAGTTTATTCTGTGGGTTTTGAAAATACATTTAAAAACATTTATCACAATGTATGTGATTGTGTATTCAATATGTACAATATGCTTTTCAAAAACATCTTCTTTGTTTCACAGCTAACCTTGTTGCTAGTTGTGCTTATCACCAGGAAAATTCTTTTGTCTCTCCATATGAACTCTTTTATCAACTTCAGTAACTATACACATCAAGGAGGTAAAACACCTTGAAAATAAGGTACTCAGCAGAAGGTGTGTATGCTTTCTAATTCCGCACTCTCTCTCAGTCTCTATGAAAAGTTTCATTTAAATATCTATATTAATTATATTTATGTGTGGGCATCTTTTTCAATTTCAGGGCAGCTGAATGAACTTCCTTAAAGGTACTAAAATTCAAGTGCAACTGAGTTAAGGACACTGGTAACTACAGTATAAATAGAATTTATGACAAGGTTTTCACTCAGCTATAGCTTAAAAACTATAGTTTTTTAAATCTTTTTAAAAAGATCTTATTTATTTGACAAAAAGGGAGAGAGATCACAAGTAGGCAGGGTGGCGGGCAGAGAGAAAGGGGGAAGCAGGCTCCCAGTTGAGAAAAGAGCCTGATGCGGGGCTTGATCCCAGGACCCTAAGATCATGGCCTGAGCTGAAGGCAGAGGCTTAACACACTGAGCCACCCAGGTGCCCCCAAAACTATAGTTTTGATGCAGGAAGTTTTGTCATGGATATGTCCCTATTATTGCAAGGAGACCCAAAGGTCTCTATATTCTTATGCTGAAATGAACCAAATTCATTTTTAATGTTATATGTAACATATTACACATACATATTTCATAAACACTTGGTTTAAAATGCATGCACAGGCCATTTCTAATTATTATTACAAGAAATGCTTTATATTTATGTATTAGACCTTCTAATCAAGTTTATAGTTATCAGTATTGAACAGGAACTGTAAAAATTCAAGACTAGCCCTGAGTAGAATGATTGGACTTGTACAGGAAAACATACAGATTGGAAAGCAGACACAAGCCATATCTGTATGCCATAATTTCATGAAATTTGGCAGTAATCCATGCAAGAATTGTTTCCCAAGTTCTTGTGGAGTTAATGCTCTATTGCATTTCATATTTTAGGTTAACCTAAAATCATGATAAGTTTTGAATATACCAGTGCAATAACAAAATGGTGGATTTCAAAGACTGGGCAACTATTTACATAGGAAAAAAACTTATTTCCAAAGTAATTAACATTTATTGTACTTTAAAAAAAAATTATCTTCAGAGGCTTAACTGGACACCAGAAAAAGGCTCTAGGTCTACACAGAGATTTTTTAGACCAAGAAAAAGGTCAGGGAGCCATGGTCTCTTTGAGTTTCTGTACTGCACACAAAATAAACTATTGTTAGTGGATTAGATATATTCCCAGGATGAAGGACCACTTAGAATAATGGGGTTTACTGAATTCTTAAAAAATTACTCAAAACTCCTATGATCAGTAACAAAAAGAGCAGCATTACTTACAGTCACAGAATGTTGTCAGGGTTATTTCAGTTGTTAATATTGTATTTTGAGAAAACATCATCCTTCTCAGGCACAATCTAACTGCAATTGACATCAGCCAAGTGGATTCCATGAAATTTCTCTCATTTTTTCCCCTTTTAATGGCACTTCCGATACTGTTCTTCTTACAGCTATACAATAAACATCATAAAATAACTGGATTCTCAGGCCAAAAGGTATCATCTAGGAAGATATATAGTACCACTTTATACGTATATATAATATATACATATATTTATTTTATATATGTGTATATATTTATATATTATCTATATTTAGCACAGCCCAACATAAATAAACATTGTAGTCATGGTTTTCATTCTGTGGCAGATTCACTCAGTTAATCAGCACAGTGGTAATAAGGCCACAGCCCTCATACTAAGTTCTGCATTCTTGCATACCAGAATGCATCTTACAAGATAAAGCATCAATGACAACATAGACCAACCTAGCAAAGGTTGACAGATCTCTCCCCAAAACATTTCACATAAACACACACCCTCACCTCACACACACACACACACACACACACACACACACACACTAGAGTTGGTCCATAGGTTTCTTTATCTTTTTTTTTCTGACTCTATGTCTATAAAAAATCATTGACCTTAAACCAATGAAAATCTATATATTTGAGCAACAAGAGCTAAAGAACATCAAAACAACATATTGGACCTTTGAAGATAAAGTGAATTAAATCCAGCTCAGTTGTGTTGACATTTTTGCCTTAGGTTGACCTTCTATTTGTTATTAAAAACACAAGCTCTGTTGTGCCTGGGTGGCTCAGATGGTTAAACATCAGCCTTCAGCTCAGGTCATAATCTCCAGGTCCTGGGATTGAGCCCTGCATTGGGATCCCTGCTCAGCAGGGAGTCTGCTTCTCCCTCTCCCTTTCTCCCAGTTTGTGCTTACTTGCTCTCCCTCTTTCTCTCAAGTGAAAAAATAAAATGTTTATAAACAAACAGATAAATATATTTTTTAAAAAAACAACCAAGCTCTCAGGATATGCAGCTAGTTTTCCTAATAGTGAAATAATTTTGATTTAGTAAATAGGCCAACTATTGCTTTTGTAGTCAAGCACAATTATAAAAAAGGGCAAACAATACAATTGTAATGAAGTAATATTTGAGTTAATTTATAAGTTAGAAGATAATGTTCATATTAATCCCATCCTATATATCAAAACTCAGGTTTTGTTTTAACATGAAAATTAATTTTTCTAAGCATACATTAATGCAAGCTAGAAAGTTTATGATTTGACTTTTAAAGAAGAATAAAATGAAAATAAATGGAAGTCTCCTACTACTCAAGTAAGCACTGACATTCTGAAATTAAACTGAAGCAAGACTAGCCTTCAAATCAGTGCACCAGATGACTATGGGATGTATTTCCAAAGACTGCATCAGGATTTCTCTTCAGACTTCCCTAGTGAAGGACAAACATCACCCTTGTTTAGTACAAGATAAATCTCTTGGTAAATCTCAAGGTAAATCTCTTGATTTATTACAAGAGATCTAGAAAGAATAAAACCAAGTGTTGAGGATTTTTAAACATGCTTTTCAATTTGCTGTTTAAGAACTTCTTCGTCTATCCATCCAGGAAGCATTATTCCACCTCATCTATATTTCATATGCTTATAAACTTCCTTTAGTTTTATCAAATGCTTTTCAATAAGCTCTGAAACATTTCACTGTGAGATGATGTTCCTCTTATGAGATATATCACTTCTCTATCATTACTGTTTTATTCTGGGTGCACTTCTTTCTCATGGTGAATATTTGAAATATCACTAAGAAATTCATGTACAATATAAAATAAGATTTCTGGGAAGCCTGGGTGGCTCATTCGGTTAAGCCTCTGCCTTTGGCTCAGGTCATGATCCCAGGGTTCTGGGATCAAGTCCCACATCAAGCTCCTTGCTCAGTGGGGAGCCTGCTTCCCCTCTGTCTGCTCTGCTTTCTCTGCCTCCTGCTCCCCCTGCTTGTGCTCTCTGATAAATAAATAAAATCTTAAAATAAATAAATAAGACTTCTATTAATAACAGAATATTTGGGACACCTGGGTGGCTCAGTTGGTTAAGCGGCTGCCTTTGGCTCAGGTCATGATCCCAGCATCCTGGGATCGAGTCCCACATCGGGCTCCTTGCTCAGCAGTGAGCCTGCTCTGCCTGCCACTCTGTCTGCCTGTGCTTGCTCCTGCGCTTTTTCTCTATCTGACGAATAAATAAATAAAATCTTTAAAAAAGATAACAGAATATTTATTAAAGAAGCAGCAAAACAAAGAGCCTTCTTGATAAAGGTTATCAGAATTTTATTCGAAATGCATATGGAAAAAATGTTTGGAGATGAGACACAAGGACTAGAGAGTTTAGCAATAGTCACCAAGAAAATGATCTGTTGAAGAACATGGACAACCCAAGTTTCACTTACCATAAGGTCCCAACTGGACCACCAATGAGTAAATTATCTTAGATAATTTTTCTCCTGAATTACAGTGATCTGCCATGTCATCAAATAAATTCCCTCCACACATCGAATAGGGAAGCTGGCTTGTCTATGTGTTCCCCTAACTTAAAGAGGCTACCTTTGTCCAGCCCTTCTTTAAAAGAAAAATCTGTTGAGAAAAGATTTACACAAAGTTAGAGGAAACATCTACTTACTCCATGATAGTTTTTTCAGTCATGAATACATACAAATATATACACAAAGAATAAAAATTTATAAGATCTTTAAAGGGTATCAATAATTTCAAAGGACATATAAAATAATGAATCACATGAGAAAAATTTTAATCACTTTGAATAACAAATTATTATTACAAATGACAAAGAAAAAGAATATTCAGATAATTATCTTCAATCATTATGAGATTTTACAAATATGGAGTAGTGATAGAAAGGGAACATGGCTGAAAATGAGGTATGTGACTTTAAAGATAAATGAGAAGATGATAAAGTAAAAACAGACAGAAAAATTGTGAAAAAATTATGAAGGATCCAGAAAGCCTGAGAGTCACCTAAAAATATTTTCAAAGTAGAAAGTAAAAACAATGAAGGGACCAATCAGAATACAACAAAATATTCCCCTAATTCGAAGAAGTTTCAGAATGAAAAGACCTGGTGGATTTGTGAGAAAAAAGACTAACTCCTAGACACAATGCTATGAATTCTAAGGAAAAATAGAATTCTGTAAGCTTCTGCAAAGAAATGAAAGTTTCCTACATAAAAGAAGATGTTCTCTAAATACATCCAAACCACTTGAGTGAAAATCATATACTGACAAAGATTTTCTCAACAAAAAGAGGATGAAAAAATATCTTCATATCCTTGATGGAAAATGTTTGGAATATTATTCTCTACCAAACTGCCAAGAAAATGTGAGAACGATAGAGAATTAGTTTTAGATTTTAGTTTTATGCCAGAATTCAGAAAATTACCATCCAGGGACCATACAAGGACCCAGGAGGCTTGTAGGAAACTGAACAGAAAATAAGAGAGTTCATTCAACAATATATTTGGAAAGGTCTTCCCCAGATGTGAATTTTTAATTCCTTAAAGTCATATATTCTATGAGTCCATTCAGATTCTTGACATAGCACAAAATATTTAGGAAACTTTATTATAAATGCTGCTTCCTAGCATTTGAATTTTTTAAATCAGTCTAGACATAGTATGAAAGTCTTAATGTTAAAGAACAGAATAAAATGCTACAAAGGCTGGCAACATAAAAATGATAATATAACTAACAAAAACTGAAGAAGAATTAAGAATTAAAAGAAAAACTGTGCATAATTTCTTACTAGTTATGATGGAAACTCATAAGCCACTGTATTAATTTGACATGTCTGTAAATCATATATCAAATGAATATATTACTTGAAATTTGAGGGGCAATTTAAAGAAAATCAGTTAACAGTGGTTTCCTTTGAAGAGTGAGTTGGCTAGGGATGGATACTGAAGAGCAAAGAAGTCAACTACATTTTATATTTTATTTAATCCACTAGATAATGTGAAATTTTTAACAAAGCAAATGAATCAATTCTATAATTGAGAGTTTAATGAAGAAACATATAAAAATAGTCCCTGACATCTCTTAAGTAGTTAAAAACCAAAGTATACTTTTGCTTAAGCATTACAAAAGCAGGAACCTCAGAAATGCCTTAAGAAAAAAAAAGAAGAAGAAGAAAAAAGAAAGAAAGAAAGAAATGCCTTAAGATTATTAATATGTTGAATGCAAGCTTTGAATGAACAAAATCATTTACAACTCAAGGGTCAAAAACACTAGTAACAGTACTGGAAGTCTAAATGTTGTCAGTCTTTCTTTCATCATTGTTTTTAGCACCTGGATCAGGTTCAGAGGAGGGGTAATGTTTAACCAAACATAGAACCTGATCAAGCCCAGAAATGCCCACCCCATCAGCTTACTTTGAGGTGCCACCAGTAATCTCTCCCTCAAGCCACAGTGATTATGTAAAATTCAAGATATAGAACACCTCCTTTTTTTTTTAAAATATTTTATTTATTTGAGAGAGAGTGCAAGTGGGAGAGAGAGGGACAAGCAGATTCCAAGCTAGGCACAGAGCCTGATACAGGGTTCAATCTCACAGACCCTGAGATCATGACCTGAGCTGAAATCAAGACTCTGAGGCTTCCTTAACCCACTGAGCCACGCAGGTGGCCTAGTACATCCTCATTTATCTACTGAATATCATGCAAAGGGAAGAAACCATGCCTCAACAGAGAGTAACTTTCACAGTAGTTTCAACCATAAAAGATCCTTCATGCTAGCTGATATAAACACGTCAATGTTCCTGTCCTCGTAGGAAGTATTATTTTTTTTAGGGAAAATAGGTATTTAACGACAGACAGGCTTGGGTCTGAAGGGCAACTTTACCTTGTGGGACTAAGAATATCTTGATTGAGAAAATGTTTCAAGATAACACTGCTCTTGACTTCAGTTTCTTCATTTGTAAATGCAGATAACAAAAGCTACCAGTTAAAATTGTTATGAGTTGTAAATAAATACAGTCTTCTCTGGGATCTCCTATAATCCTTTATATGGTTTAGAATGAGGAAGTAAAAAGAATAATTAATATGAATATTTTCCCTGTCATTACTAAACCTAAATACAATCCAAGGCATGGGCAAACAGTAGCAATTCTTTCTTGAGAAATCATTAGGAAATGCAAAATTCAGATTTTTTTTTTTAAAGATTTTATTTTATTTATTTGTGAGAGAGAGAGAGAGAGAGAGAGAGCACAGGCAGACAGAGAGGCAGGCAAAGGCAGAGGGAGAAGCAGGCTCCCTGCCGAGCAAGGAGCCCGATGTGGGACTCGATCCCAGGACGCTGGGATCATGACCTGAGCCGAAGGCAGCCGCTTAACCAACTGAGCCACCCAGGCGTCCCCAAAATTCAGATTTTTAACTGCAATGTCACTCATATGAATTAGAGGTTTATGAACAACTACTCATCATAGATCAGGTTTTAAAAAATCACATATAATGGTTCAAAAAAAATACCTAAAACCATTTGTCATCTGAGCTTCCTAAATCAGTGAAAGACTGCCAATTGGGTGACAACAGATCCTGGGGATTTTTTACTGTGTCTACTAGGGAATCTGTCAGATTGCCCCTGCCATCAGACTGACAAAAAAGGATATGACTATTAACTTTCATACTTGATTTTTCAGATGCTAAAAGTCTTACAATTAAGAGGTAACTTTGTTATAATAGATTATTACTCACAAACAAAAAAGAATGAGATCTTGGTCATTTGTGACAACATGACTGGACATAGAGGGTGTTATGCTAAGTGAAATAAGTCAAGCAGAGAAGTACAAATACCATGATTTCACTGACATGAGGAATATTAAAAACAAATGGATAAATAAAAAGCAGAATCAGGCTTATAAATACAGAGAACAATCTAAATATCAGGGGTACCTTTTCATTCAAGTTTTTATCATTTTAATTACCTATTCTTACATGAGGGTTTTTTTTTATGTGGACTTTTTTTTTTTTTTTTTTGACAGAGAGAGATTACGAGTAGGCAGAGAGGCAGGCGGGGGCGGGGGGAGCAGGCTCCCCGCTGAGCAGAGAGCCCGATGTGGGACTCGAACCCAGGACCCTGAGATCATGACCTGAGCCGAAGGCAGTGGCTTAACCCATTGAGCCACCCAGGCGCCCCTAATGTGGACATTTAAAGGTCTCTGGAGTTTGTTCATCCAGTCAAATCTGTGAAGACAATATATATATACACATATATACATATATACACACATATGTAAATGTGTACACACATGTATATGTTTAAATATTTTAATTGATGTTTTAGAAGCACTTTGTCTACCTAAGCTTGACAGTGTGAATAATGCTAAGGTACTGAGATATTAAAATTAAAAAGTTTACTTTCATTTTAGAATGCACAGTTGATTTCTTTTACGAAAATAAGGGAAGCTTTTAAAATATTTTTGTTAAAATACTTGGCAACTGCCAGAGGGGAGGAGGGTAAGAGGGATGGACAAATGGATGAAGGGGAGTAGGTCCAGTCTTCCAGTTATGGAATGAATAAATCACAATAATATAAGATAACACATAAGGGAATATAAATATGGTCAAGGGTGTAATAATAGGGTTGTGCAGTGACATATGGTAGTTACCCTTGGGGTGACAAAGCACTACATGTAGAGATGTTGAATCACTATGTTGTGTACCTGAAACTGATATAAAAATGTATGTCAAATTCAATTAAAATCTCAATTAAAAAAAGTTTCCTATAGAAAGAGTTAGACTTTACAAATGCCCTGGAATAAAAAGTTATGCTTTCCAAATCTAGTTTTTTCTTCTTTCTTATATTCCTTTATTATAACTCAATTCCTTTTTTGACCACATGCATCAACCAGTGCACAAATCTGTTTCACTAGTGATCTGGCTCTAGAAAAAAGACTACATTTAAGGAGAAGATATGATTCAGCATTTCTCCCAATAAAAAACTGAACTATTTCTAAACTTTAACTTGTTTTCATATTTTCAGGAACAAAATAATATGCATGTTGTCATCTAGTTTTATAAAATGGTTTTCCCCAATTATACTTGAGGGATTGCTGAAGGATAAGCATGATTAAACACCTCTTAGCTTCTTTTTTTCCATGTTGTTTATAGCCTCTGTACTTATAGAAGATCACTTTTACTTGAGCCTCATCTGCAACTACATTCTTGCTCCCCTCCACCTCTTTGTTGTAATTCAGTATCCATTCAAGTTCCATCCTGTTCAATTCATTGAGTGTCTGATGAAGAACATGTTCTCATTCATTTTTCTGAAGGTCTAAGTTAGAGAGATCGGGACATGGTTTTTCCAAGAGCAATAATATCAGAATGATTTCTCTACTTCTCCATACTCAGATTATTTCAGAGAGACCATTAGTTTGCTTGGTTTTGCTTCCTGGAACTTCCTTTAGCACAGACTGTCTCCCCAACTTGAAGTTTTTAATTATTTACAGTGATAAGTGTTTCTAAGTAGGATTAATGTACCAGCACTCAGTCAATTCCCCAGCTCCCCAAGGAAACTCTCCTCCTTACACACTGTACTTCGCTTTTACAGACTATAAAAGTATCTGTAGTTAACTATACTTGGCTCCTCAACTTTTTGCTCTTATCTTTTTTTTTTCTTGTTTATGTTGGGTAATGAGAATATGAGCTTTTCTTAGTGTTGCTGTAATGCACTCTTCTTTACCAATTGATTGACTTGTTGGAAGGGATTCTGAAGAGCCCTCAACTGAGGCAGCCAACGTACTGGAAAAAACAGATCTTCTGTACAATGAGCTCATCATCTTTCAATCTTGTGTACCTTTTTGCATTCTGCACACTCTTTCCAAAATGGACAAAATGATTGTCTATTCAATGTGGCATGTGGACAAGCTGTCTTAATTGCATTTCACACTTTCTTCATATATTTTTTTAGAAATGCTAAAATATAAAGAATTTAACAAATGTCAAAAAAAATAAATAAAGCCTCCCTTCCTATTTCCAATGTTCTACTTTCTACAGCTTTCCATCAAGACCTGAAAGTTCTGTTACAACCCTCCCCTCAAGCTAAAGCAATGGCCTGGAAAGTCAATCTGCTTCTGCTTCTTTCCCCACATTGTTCTCTTCCTGTATTACACTCTTGTCCTCTGCCAACAAACCCTACATCTGATTCCACCCAATGTCTTTCTCTTTTGGGGGGGTGGGGGTGGGACAGAGGGAGAGAGAGAATCTTAGGCAGGCTCCAAGCCCAGCACAGAGTCTGATCTGGCTCAATCTCATGACCCTGACATCATGATCTGAGCCAAAATCAAGAGTCGAAAGCTTAACCAGCGAGCTACCCAGGTGTCCCCCACCAAATAAATCTTTCTATATTGACTCCATATTATCTTTATCATTCTTCTACGTCCCAGGATCCTTCTCCCCATCTTCCTAATATAGTCTGTGCTCCATTGTCCACTTATTGAGAAGTGCTTTGACCTTATGAAACACAGTTTAAAATAAGGTCAAATAACACAAAACTATGTTTGCTTTTATTCACACATGTCAACATGTAAAATAGCTGGCCATCATCAAAAAATTATTAAGCTTGGTTCAGAACATTTGGGTTTAACTCTTAACTCTGCCATTTTCTAGTGATAAAAATTTTTGTAAAATTATTCAAATTCTAAGTCTCTGTTTTCTGACCTCCAAATTAGAGATAATATTTGTTTCACATGACTAATGTAAAATGAGGATATGTGAAAAATCTTTACAATTTGTCCAGAATAAAGTAAATATCCAGGGAATACTTATTCATTCTGAACCAGCACTGTGCCTCTTTACATGCTGTGTATGATTATCTCTGTCTCTTTCAGTCCAAGTTACAATAATTCCATTTTAAAAATGTAAGCACAAATTATAATCTGTTCCATTAGCATCACACTTTCAAATTTCTTTGAGCTTATACCCTCTCTTCCTTAGATTAATGGTCAGTGTGTTCTGAAGCAATGGAAATAAGGTTCTTAAAAAGCCTTAAAAAGTGTTTAAGAAACATATCTTTAAAATTTGTTGAAAGAATGATGTTTTCTGTATACAGATTACCTGTACAGAACTTTTTGTGTACTTTAAGTATGAGTAAGGATTTCTTTCCTAGTAGAATGAATTAGTTGATACACTCATCCCATCATTCAGAGACTTCTTTGGCACTGAACTCTGACTATGGTCCCCTTTTAGGCACTGATGAACATTCAAAATGGAACAGATGATGGTCCCTGAACTTAATGAATTTATGCTCCAGTAAAGGGGTCAGCAAACTTTTTCTAAAAGGGCTAGACAGTAAATAGTTTAGGCATGTGGACCATAAAGTCCCTGTGGCAACTACACAGATCTGCTATCACAGTGTGACAGTGGCCATTAATAATACATAAACCAGGGGCACCTGGGTGGCTCAGTGGGTTAAAGCCTCTGCCTTCGGCTCAGGTCATGATCTCAGGGTCCTGGGATCAAGCCCCTCATCTGGCTTTCTGCTCAGCAGAGAGCCTGCTTCCTCCTCTCTCTCTGCCTGCCTCTTTGCCTACTTGTGATCTCTGTCAAATAAATAAATAAAATCTTTTTAAAAATAAATAATAATAATACATAAACCAATGGGCGTGCCTGTGTTTCAGTTAAACTTCACTTGCAAAAACAAGTGACAGGCAGCTGGCCCATTTCTCTAGTTTACTAATCCCTATTCTAAAGTATACAACCAAACAATGACTGTTGCTTTCACTGTTTAAATATATATTTAATTTTTGAAGAATGTGGAGATGAACTTACTTTGAAGTAGCAATCTCAAGAAATATCCATAAGAAGCTAAGGCAGCTATGATTAAGCAAAAGGGCAGAGCAGGAAATAAAATTGAGAGAAAGGAGGAATAATACCCCAATGTATAAAGTATATTCTAAATTTTAGTGGAATACTTAATTTCAAAGATTTCTTTTAAAAAAATGAGGTGTACGTACATACACACACTGGTATATTACTCAGCCATAAAAAAAATAAAATAAAATATTGCCTTTTGTGTCAACATGGATGGTCCTATGGCATATTATGCTAAGTGTAATAAGGCAGAGAAAGACAAATACTGCATGATTTCACTTCTACATGGAATCTACAAAGGAAAATAAACAAAACAGAACAGAAACAGACTCATAGATACAGGAAAACAACTGTTGGTTACTGGACAGGACAGTGGTTATAGGGGTGAGTGAAATAGGTGAAGGGGGTTAACAGGTACAAACTTCCACTTATAAAATAAATAAGTCACAGGGATATATTGTATAGCACAGGGAATACAGTCAATAAAATAACAGCTTTTTATGGCAACATAGTTACTAGACTTATGGGGATCATTTCATAATGTTGAAAAATACTGAATCTCTATGATGTATATCTGAAACTAATGGGACGCTTACTGTATGTCAAATGTCAAATGTATAACATTTCAATAATGAAAGAGATTTCTTTCTCCATGCCCCACCCCACCCCACATTCTGTCTCTATCTCTCTATCTCTCTGTCTCTCACAGCTCTGCAGTGCTTGAGATGAACATCTCGTATATCCCATTCCTGATTCTGGTATAAAACTTGTGAATTAATTCTTCACATTTTATTTGTATACACCCTGAATAAAAAGATGGCATAGTGTCATGATTCTTAGAAGCCTCTTTTCCTGACCAAGAGTCTACATGGACCTGCCTCAAATATTTTTGAGATCTTAATAAATTATCTTTTAGCAGCACCATTGAAATCTTGACCCTAAAATCATGTTTTATTGGCACAAGCCTGGATTTGACACTTTCCCTGAGGCTCTCTCATTCTTTGAAAATCTTTTTCCATGAGAGACTAGTGACAAGAAACCTTGTCATTTTTGAACCCAGCAAAATTTGACTCAAAAATGTTTCTTTATTCAAATTCTATTTGAAAATTAAATAATTTCTTCTTTAGATATAGATATAGATACAGATACAGATACAGATAGATAGATAGATATCAATGACATCACATGCAGCTTAAATAACAAGGTGGTACTTTCTTTTTTTTTTTTTTAAAGATTATTTATTTATTTGACAGGGAGAGATCACAAGCAAGCGGAGAGGCAGACAGAGAGAGAGGGGTAAGCAGGCTCCCCACCGAGCAGGGAGCCTGATGCGGGGCTTGATCCCAGGACCCTGGGATCATGACCCGAGCCGAAGGCAGAGCCTTTAACCCACTGAGCCACCCAGGTGCCCACTAGGTGGTACTTTCAACATTCTTTCTTAAAATTCCCTCTGAAAATTTCCTTGGTCAAATCTATATGTATTTTTTCTATTTTCCACATTACCACAGTGTGGTCCAAAGTTATTGCCAAACTTTCTTTTACTACACAGTTCACTTTTTCTCCAGCCTCTGATGAAAGTTTTCTTTCCTGTCCTTCCAGCTGTCACTGGCAACCTCCTTGAGACTACTGCAGATTCAGCCTTACCAAATTCAGAGCCAAAAATCACATATTTTAGGTTTTCCTTAAAGCATTACCCTACATCTGGTACCAAATTCTGTTCCTGTTAGCTACTGAGGCATAAAAAGCACCCCAAAATTCAATGGCTTAAAACATCATTTATGCCAATTATATCTCAATAAAGGTGTGGGGGGGGGCAGTTTTTCATCTCTCCTGGCGTATAGACTGATTTGACTCAACCAAACAAATCTGCTCCACTGACTTCAGGTAGCTGAATCATCCAGAGGCTTGACTGGGCTTGAATACCGGAGGCACTTTATTCACTTAGCTGGTAGTTTATGCTGCCTATTGGCTCAAAGTTCATCTTGGACAGTCAAGCAGAACACCTACATATTGTCTCTCCTTTTCTCTCACAGCAAATTAGCCTTTTTCTAAGATTTTTCTAAGATGTTTTAACTGGTTAAGAAGCAAAAGCTTCCAGCACTCTTAGAGACTAGGCACAGAAGTGGAAGGATATCACATTTGCCATCTTACAAACCAATCACAAAGCCTGCATATTTAAGGGATAGGGAAATAAACTCTCTCACTGGATGCACAGTGAGAAAAAAACTAGGAGCCATCTTACTTTAACCATATGTCAGGTCCTGATTTTCAGGTACTGAAGATACAAAAGTAGACAAAGATAGCCTTTGCTTTCTGTGAGCTCACAGTTTAATTAAGGATCAGAAAAAATACGTATAAATAAATTAAAACATATAATAAGTTAGACAGTGGTAAGTGTTATGGTAAAAGTAATAGTGACTGTGTATGAGGGCTTTAATATTTTTATTAAGCTTTTTATTTTAATTCCAGTATTGTTAGTATACAATGATATTTTAGTTTCAGGTATACAATATAGTCATTATTCAACAATTCAAAAAACATTACTCAGTGCTCATCATAAGTGTACTTTTAATCCTCTTCTCCTATTTCATGCATCCCCCCAACCAACTCCCTTCCAGTAACCATGTGTTCTCTATAGTTAAGAATCTGGGGACGCCTGGGTGGCTCAGTTGGTTGAGCGGCTGCCTTCGGCTCAGGTCATGATCCCAGCGTCCTGGGATCGAGTCCCACATCAGGCTCCTTGCTCGGCAGGGAGCCTGCTTCTCCCTCTGCCTCTGCCTGCCTCTCTGTCTGCCTGTGCTCGCTCTCTCTCTCTCTCTCTCTCTCTCTCTAATAAATAAATAAATAAAAAATCTTAAAAAAAAAAAGAATCTGTTTCTTGGTTTGTCTCTCTCTCTTTTTTCTTTTGCTCATTTGTTTTGTTTCTTAAATTCCACATATGAGTGAAATCATGTGGTATTTGTCTTTTCTGACTGACTTATTTCATTAAGCGTAATACTCTCTAGCTCCATCACATTGTTGTAAATGGCAATATTTCATTCTTTTTTATGGCTGAATAATATTCCTGTGTGTGTATGTGTGTGTGCACACATACACACACACGTATATATATCACATGTTCTTTATCCATTCTTCTAGCAATGGACACTTGCTATCATAAACAATACTGCAGTAAACATAGGTGTGCATATATCTTTTTGAATTAGTGTTTTTATATTCCTTGGATAATATACAGTAGTGCAATTTCTGGATTAAAGAGTAGTTCTATTTTTTATTTTTTGAGGAATAAGCGCTCTGATATATAATACGGTTCCAGGGAAGATCAAAATGAGGTATTTTACTTGAATAAAGACTGAATGAGGGATGCCTGGGTGGCTCAGTGGGTTAAAGCCTCTGCCTTCAGCTCAGGTCATGATCCCAGGGTCCTGGGATCAAGCCCCCGCATCGGGCTCTCTGCTTAGCAGGGAGCCTGCTTCCTCCTCTCTCTCTCTCTGCCTGCCTCTCTGCCTACTTGTGACCTCTGTCTATCAAATAAATAAATAAAATCTTTTTAAAAAAAAAAAGACTGAATGAGATCACTAACATCACCAAGATGGTGACACAGCCCATTCTGCCTTCACTCCACCCCAAAAAGAGTTAACATTTATCCAAGAACAAGATGCCACTGAGAGGATCTTAGAATATGGGGGTGAAGCTGACCCAGTCTCCTGGACCTCAGAGACCAAGACAGACTGCATTAGAACGGTAGGAGGAGCATCTACACATTGACCCCATTGACCTTCTCCCAGGACAGCACAGCACCATACATAGAGGTCTCCCCTGAGCTTCTGGATCCTCCAGTGGGAAAAGAAAGTCTAGAGGGCACAACCAGCCCCAAACCTCAGCACTATGGGTCATGTTGCAGGGGCCCCTCCTCTAATCACACACCACAGGGATTGCAAGGAAATCTACAGGGCACAGCCACTGGGAATCTCACTGTGATGAAGAAGTGGGGAAGCACTTGCAACAACCAGCACACAGATCTTGGTAGACTAAGTTCACACATGCAGTGCCCAAGTAGTGATCTCAACTACAGCTTTTTCATCTGCAGAACCAAGTTAGAGGGCACACACTGACCATGGAACTTGGTTGGGTGCAGATCTGTCTGTCTGAGAACCTGAAATGAGCATTTTTGCCAGGCCTAGAGCCTGGTTTGCTCACACTAAGGCAAGGTGTTGAGCCACAACCCCGCCTGCTTTGGAGAATGCCTTTGATCCCCACCTGACCAGAAGTTCTGGTGACAATTCCTAGAAGCTGCACAGCTCAAGCCAAGAGACAGGTAGGCACAGCAGACTGTCCCTAGAGAAAAGACAGTACCAGTTGTGGAGGTTTCCTATGATACTCACAGGCAAAGAGATAAAGTCATAGTCAAGACTGAGGGTAGCTCCCAGCTGTCCTTCAGAAACAAAGAAGGGATAAGAACTTTCCCAAACAAACAAAAGCTGAGGAAGTTCATCACCACCAGACCTGCCTTATAAAAAATGCTGAAGGACATTGGGGAGGGTAATGCTATGGTGAGTGCTGTGAAGTGTATAAACCTGGTGAGTCACAGACCTGTACCCCTGGGGCTAATAACACATTATATGTCAATAAATAAAAAAAATGTTTAAAAATGCTGAAGGAGTTCTTTCAATTGAAGTAAAAGTAAAAGTAACAATAATTAACACAAAAACACAAAAAAGTAGCATTAATCTCACTGGTAATCATATACACATAGTCATAGTTAGATTCTGCAGTATGATAATTGTGATATATAACCCACACCTCCAGTTTAAAAGTTTTTAAAAAAGAAAAAAGAACATAGCAATAATAACCCATAATACAATAATCTGTTACTAGTTACACAATATAAAAAAAATATATAAAAAAACATGTAAATTGTAAGAGTAGTAACCTGAAATTTATTACTATGAACTTTTCTATTAAGGACTGCTTTTGCTACATTCCATAAATTCTGGTATATCTTATTCTTACTTTGTCTCAGAAACATTTTTTATTTCTTCTTTAATTTCTTTGATCTATTGGTTGTTCAGGAAAGTTTTATTTAATTTTCGTGTATATGTGAACTTTCCAGTTTTCCTCAAGTTTTTGATTCCTAGTTTTATGCCATAGTGGTCAAAGATACTTGGTATGATTTCAATCTTCTTCAATTTGCTAAGACTTGTTTTGTAACATAACATATTGTCAATCCTAGAAAATATTCAGTGAGGATCCCAAATAAAAAACTTAACTCGGAATGCCTGGGTGGCTCAGTTGGTTAAGCAGCTGCCTTCGGCTCAGGTCATGATCCCAGCGTCCTGGGATAGAGTCCCACATCGGGCTCCTTGCTTGGCAGGGAGCCTGCTTCTCCCTCTGCCTCTGCCTGCCACTCTGTCTGCCCATGCTTGCTCTCTCTCTAATAAATAAATAAATAAATAAATAAATAAATAAATAAAAACCTTAACTCTACATCTTAAGAAGCCATAAAAAGTGCAAACTGAGCCCAAAGTTAGCAAAAGAAAGGAAACAGTAAAGATTAGATCAGAAATAATGAAATAATTAACAGAAAAACAAGAGAAAAGAGTAACCAAACTAAGAGTTGGTTCTTCGAAAAGAAACAAAATTGGCAAACACTTAACTACACTAATCAAGATAAAAAGAGAAAGGACACATACCAACAAAATTATCAGTGAAAAAGGAGCTCTTACAACTGATACCACAGAAAGCCAATACTAGATTCTAAGAGGTTAATATGAACAACTGCCTTGAACAACAAACTGGACAACCTAGAAGAAATGGAAAATTCTTAGAAACATGCAACTTATCAAAATGAATCAGGAAGAAATAGAAAATGTGAATAGACCAATTATGAGTAAGGAGATTGGATCAGGAATGAAAAATCTTCCAAGAATAACAAAAAGCTCAGGACTAGATGGCTTTACTGGGGAACTTAACCAAACATTTAAAGAAGAATTAACATCAACCCTTCTCAAACTCTTCCAAAATATCAAAGAACAGGGAGAACTCTCAAACTCATTTCACAAGGCCAGCATTATCCTGATACCAGAACCAGAAAGACACTACTAGAAAACTATAGGCCAATACCCCTGATAAATATAGATGGATTCAAACATTCTCAATAAAATACTAGGAAACAAAGTCCACAGCACATTAAAAAGATCATTCTTCATAATCAAGTGGAATTTATCCTTGAGATGTAAGGATGGCTCAACATACATAAATCAGTCAAGGTGGTACATCACATTAATAGAATAATCAAAAAGAAGCACATGATCGTCTCAATAAATGCAGAAAATGAATTTGACAGAATTCAATATCCATTCATGATAAAACTCAACAAGTTTGGCACAGAAGAAACAATAATATTATAAAAGCCATATATGACAAGCTCACAACCAACATCATGCTCAATGATGAGAGGCTGAAAGCTATTTCTGTAAAATCAAAAATAAAACAAGGGAGCCCACTCTCATCACAACTATTAATTGGTAAAAGTCCAAGCCATGGCAATCAGGCAAGAACAAGAAATAAAAGGTAACATAACTGAAAAGAAAGAAGTAAAAATGTCTTTATTTTCAGACAACATGATTTTGTTGTTTAGTTTACATTTTCCTAATGATTAGTGCTGTTGAACATCTTTTCATGTATCTGTTGGCCTTTTATATATCTTCTTTGGAGAAATGTCTATTCAGGTCCTTTGTCCACTTTCACATTTTTTTGAGAAATTTAAAAATTTTCCTAAAGTTTCAACCAAAAAACTGTTATGTCGAATCAATGAATTCAATAAAGTTGCAGGATACAAATTAGCACACCAAAACCAGTAGGTGTTTATATACACTAACAACAAAAAAATCTAAAAATGGGAAAAAATCTATCCCATTGACAATAACATCAAAAACAATAAAATACTTAAAAATAAATTTAACTAAGGAGATAAAAGAGTTCTATACTGAAAACAACAAAACACTGATGAAAGACATTGATAAAGACACAAATAAATGGATAAGTATACCATGTTCATGAACTAGAAGAATTAATATTATTAAAATGTCAATATTACCAAAAGCCACTAAGATTCAATGCAGTCTCTATAAGATACTAATGGCATTTTTTACAGAGATTGAAAAAACACTCCTAAATGTTATGTGCAATCACATAAGACCACAAAGCCAGAGAGCCAAAGAAATCCTGAAAAAGAAGAATAAAGCAGGAGGTACCATACTTCTTGATTTCAAGCTATATTATAAAGCTATAGTCATCAAAAACAGTACAGTACTGGCATAAAATCAAATAGACCAATGGAACAGAACCAACAGCATAATAATCAACCAGAAAGAAACATACACATATACAGTCAACTAATATTTGACAAGACAGCCAAAAATAATCAGTGAAGAGAAGACAATGTCTTTAATGGTGCTAGGATAACTGAACACTCACATGTAAAAGAATTAAACAAAACCCATATCTTACACAACTAACAAAAACTAACTCAAAATGAATTAAACACTTAAATGTAAAACCTGAAACCATGAAACTCCTAGGAAAAAAACATAGGAACAAAGCTCTTTGACATTGGACTTAATAATGATATTTTGGATATGACACCTAAAGCATAAGCAACAAAAACAAAAATAAACACAGGGACTACACCAAACTATAAAGCTTCTGCACAGCAAAAGAAACCATCAACAAAGTGAAAAGACAACCTGAGGATTGCAAAAAAAAAAATACTTGCAAATTCTACATGTGATAAGGAGTTAACATCCAAAACATAGAAAGAACTCATACAACACAATAACAAAAAAAAAAAAAAAAGAAGAAGAAAGAAAGAAAAAGTTGAAAATGGACAAAGGGCCTGAACAGACATTTCTCCAAAGAAGATATATAAAGGGACAATAGATACCTGAAACGATGTTCAACAGCACTAATCATTAGGAAAATGTAAACTAAAACCACAGTGAGATACTGCCTCTTACCAGTTAAGATGATCATCATCCAAGAGACAAGATAACAAATCCTCATGTAAATGTGGAGAAAAAGGAACCCTTGTACACTACTGGTGAGACTGTAAATAGGTACACTATGGTTCCACTATGGAAAACAGTATAAAGGATCCTTAAAAAGTTAAAAATAGAGGGAGGAGTCAAGATGGCGGAGAAGTAGGAGGCTGAGACGACATCAGCCAGCAGGAGATCAGCTAGATAGCCTATCAAACCATTCCGAACACCTACAAATCCAACAGGAGATCGAAGAGAAGAAAAACAACAATTCTAGGAACAGAAAATCGACCACTTTCTGAAAGGTAGGACCAGCGGAGAAGTGAATCCAACGCGACGGGAAGATAGACCCCAGGGGGAGGGGCCGGCTCCCGGCAAGCGGCGGAGCACAAAATCAGGACTTTTAAAAGTCGGCTCCACGGAGGGACATCACTCCAGAGGCTAAACTGGGGTGAAGACCTCACGGGGACAACGTGGACTCAGGTCCCACGGGGTCACAGAAGGATCGGGGGTGTCTGAGTGTCGCAGAGCTCACAGGTATTAGAGCGGGGAAGTCGGCTGCGGAGACAGAGCCGAGATTCCCTAGTGGTCTGTGACACGGACCGGTGCTCTGTGGCACTGGCCGGTGCTCTGTGAGAGGGGTCCCCACAAGATCCGGGGAGACTCCGACCCGGGAGAGCTCAGGGATCTACGGGGCCCGGAGACTCCAGGTGGGACTCTGCCAGAGACAGAGACGCTTGGTCACAGGCTGGGTGAGCTCGGAGCACTCCCAGAAGCCAGTGAGACGGGACTGCTTAGGCACGATTTTCTCTGAGCGCGGTCTGCGGGCGCGCGCGGTCTGCGGGTGCGCGCAGTGTTGGCGGGCCCGCGGTGTCCCCGGCCCGCGGGGTCTGCGGTGTCTGCCGGCGCGGCGCGCGGTGTCTGCGGGCGGACGCGCGCGCGCACTCTCCGGCGCAAACGTGGGCTAGGGAGTATGGAGGGATTAAACGCTTTTCTCTGAAGGCGCACTGAAGACTGGGGCCCCTAGCTCTCGGCTCCTCTGAACCGGAGATTGGGAGGCTGCCATTGTCATTCCCGTCCTCCAGAACTCTACAGAAAGCCCGTTCAGGGAACAAAAGCTCCTGAAAGCAAACCTGAGAGGATTACTTAGCCCGGCCCCTGGTAAGGGCGGTGCAACTCCGCCTGGGGCAAAGACACCTGAGAATCACTACAACAGGCCCCTCCCCCAGAATATCAAAGAAATACAGCCAAGACCAAGTTCACTTAACAAGGAGAACAGCGGATTCTTATCTGGACAAAATGACAAGGCAGAAAAACTCACCACAAAAAAAAGAGCAGGAGACAGGACCGAAGGCTAGAGACCTAATCAATACAGACATTGGTAATATGTCAGATCTGGAATTCAGGATGACGATTCTCAAGGTTCTAGCCGGGCTCGAAAAAGGCATGGAAGATATTAGAGAAACCCTGTCAGGAGAAATAAAAACCCTTTCTGGAGAAATGAAAGAAATAAAGTCTAATCAAGTTGAAATAAAAAAAAGCTATTAATGAGGTGCAATAAAAAATGGAGGCTCTTACTGCTAGGATAAATGAGGCAGAAGACAGAATTAGTGATATAAAGACCAAATGGCAGGGAATAATGAAGCAGACCAAAAGAGAGACAATCAACTACTGGACCACGAGGGGAGAATTCGAGAGATAAGTGATGCCATAAGACGAAACAACATTAGAATAATTGGGATTCCAGAAGAAGAAAGAAATAGGAGCAGAAGGTATACTGGAGAGGATTATTGTAGAGAATTTCCCTAATATAGCAAGGGGAACAAGCATCAAAATCCAGGAGGCGCAGAGAACACCTCTCAAAATCAGTAGGAACCGACCCACACCCCGCCATCTAATAGTAAAATTTACAAGTCTTAGCGACAAAGAGAAAATCCTGAAAGCAGCACGGGACAAGAAGTCTGTAACGTACAATGGTAAAAATATTAGATTGGCAGGAGACTTATCCACAGAGACCTGGCAGGCCAGAAAGAACTGGCATGATACATTCAGAGCACTAAACGAGAAAAACATGCAGCCAAAAATATTTTATCCAGCTAGGTTATCATTGAAAATAGAAGGAGAGATAAAAAGCTTCCAGGACAAACAAAAACTGAAAGAATTTGTAAACACCAAACCAGCTCTACAGGAAATATTGAAAGGGGTCCTCTAAGTAAAGAGAGACCCTAAAAGTATTATCAGAAAGGAACAGAGACAATATACAGTAACAGTCACCTTACAGGCAATACAATGGCACTAAACTCATATCTCTCAATAGTTACCCTGAACGTAAATGGGCTAAATGCCCCAATCAAAAGACACAGGGTTTCAGAATGGATAAAAAAAACAAAACCCATCCATATGCTGCCTACAAGAAACTCATTTTAGACCTGAAGACACCTCCAGATTGAAAGTGAGGGGGTGGAAAACAATTTACCATGCTAATGGACATCAGAAGAAAGCTGGGGTGGCAATCCTTATATCAGATCAATTAGATTTTAAGCCAAAGACTATAATAAGAGATGAGGAAGGACACTTCATCATACTCAAAGGGTCTGTCCAACAAGAAGATCTAACAATTTTAAATATCTATGCCCCTAACATGGGAGCAGCCAACTATATAAACCAATTAATAACAAAATCAAAGAAACACATTGACAAGAATACAATAATAGTTGGAGACTTTAATACACCCCTCACTGAAATGGACAGATCATCCAAGCAAAAGATCAACAAGGAAATAAAGGTCTTAAATGACACACTGGACGAGATGGACATCACAGATATATTCAGAACATTCTACCCCAAAGCAACAGAATACACGTTCTTCTCTAGTGCCCATGGAACATTCTCCAGAATAGATCACATCCTGGGTCATAAATCAGGTCTCAACAGGTATCAAAAGATTGGGATCATTCCCTGCATATTTTCAGACCACAATGCTCTGAAGCTAGAACTCAATCACAAGAGGAAATGTGGAAAGAGCACAAATACATGGAGGCTCAACAGCATCCTTCTAAAAAATGAATGGGTCAACCAGGAAATTAAAGAAGAATTGAAAAAAACCATGGAAACAAATGATAATGAAAACACAACGGTCCAAAATCTGTGGGACACAGCAAAGGCAGTCCTGAGAGGAAAATATATAGCGATACAAGCCTATCTCAAGAAACAGGAAAGGTCTCAAATACACAACCTAACCCTACACCTCAAGGAACTCGAGAGAGAACAACAAAGAAAGCCTAAACCCAGCAGGAGAAGAGAAATAATAAAGATCAAAGCAGAAATCAATGAAATAGAAACCAAAAAAACAATAGAACAAATCAATGAAACTAGGAGCTGGTTCTTTGAAAGAATTAATAAGATTGATAAACCCCTGGCCAGACTTATCCAAAAGAAAAGAGAAAGGACCCAAATAAATAAAATCATGAACGAAAGAGGAGAGATCACAACCAACACCAAAGAAATACAAACAATCATAAGAACATATTATGAACAACTATATGCCAACAAATTCGACAATCTGGAAGAAATGGATGCTTTCCTAGAGACATATAAACTGCCAAAACTGAACCAGGAAGAAATAGAAAACCTGAATAGGCCCATAACCAGTAAGGAGATTGAAACAGTCATCCAAAATCTCCAAACAAACAAAAGCCCACGGCCAGATGGCTTCCCAGGGGAATTCTACCAAACATTTAAAGAAGAATTAATTCCTATTCTCCTGAAACTGTTCCAAAAAATAGAAATGGAAGGAAAACTTCCAAACTCATTTTATGAGGCCAGCATCACCTTGATCCCCAAACCAGACAAGGATCCCATCAAAAAAGAGAATTACAGACCAATATCCTTGATGAACATAGATGCGAAAATTCTCACCAAAATACTAGCCAATAGGATCCAACAGTACATTAAAAGGATTATTCACCACGACCAAGTGGGATTTATTCCAAGGCAGCAGGGTTGGTTCAACATCCGCAAATCAATCAATGTGATACAGTACATCAACAAAAGAAAGAACAAGAACCATATGATACTCTCAATAGATGCTGAAAAAGCATTTGATAAAGTGCAACATCCCTTCCTAATCAAAACTCTTCAAAGTGTAGGGATAGAAGGCACATACCTCAATATTATCAAAGCCATCTATGAAAAACCCACGGCAAGTGTCATTCTCAATGGAGAAAAACTGAGAGCTTTTCCGTTAAGGTCAGGAACACGGCAGGGATGTCCGCTATCACCACTGCTATTCAACATAGTACTAGAAGTCCTAGCCTCAGCAATCAGACAACAAAAAGAAATTAAAGGCATCCAAATCGGCAAAGAAGAAGTAAAACTATCGCTCTTTGCAGATGATATGATACTATATGTGGAAAACCCAAAAGGCTCCACTCCAAAACTGCTAGAGCTTGTACAGGAATTCAGTAAAGTGTCAGGATATAAAATCAATGCACAGAAATCAGTTGCATTTCTTTACACCAACAACAAGACAGAAGAAAGAGAAATTAAGGAGTCAATCCCATTTACAATTACACCCAAAACCATAAGATACCTAGGAATAAACCTAACCAAAGAGGCAAAGAATCTATACTCAGAGAACTATAAAGTACTCATGAAAGAAATTGAGGAAGACACAAAGACATGGAAAAATGTTCCATGCTCATGGATTGGAAGAATAAATATCGTGAAAATGTCTATGCTACCTAAAGCTATCTACACATTTAATGCAATGCCTATCAAAATTCCATCCAATTTTTTCAAAGAAATGGAACAAATAATCCTAAAATTTATATGGAACCAGAAAAGACCTCGAATAGCCAAAGGAATATTGAAAAAGAAAGGCAAAGTTGGTGGCATCACAATTCCCGACTTCAAGCTCTACTACAAAGCTGTCATCATCAAGACAGTATGGTACTGGCACAAAAACAGATGCGTAGATCAATGGAGCAGAATAGAGAGCCCAGAAATAGACCCTCAACTCTATGGTCAACTAATCTTCGACAAAGCAGGAAAGAACATCCAATGGAAAAAAGACAGCCTCTTCAACAAATGGTGTTGGGAAAATTGGACAGCCACATGCAGAAAAATGAAATTGGACCATTTCCTTACACCACACACAAAAATAGACTCAAAATGGATGAAGGACCTCAACGTGAGAAAGGAATCCATCAAAATCCTTGAGGAGAACACAGGCAGCAACCTCTTCGACCTCAGCCGCAGCAACTTCTTCCTAGGAACAACGCCAAAGGCAAGGGAAGCAAGGGAAAAAATGAACTATTGGGACTTCATCAAGATCAAAAGCTTTTGCACAGCCAAGGAAACAGTCAACAAAACCAAAAGACAACTGACAGAGTGGGAAAAGATATTTGCAAATGACATATCAGATAGAGGGCTAGTATCTAAAATCTACAAAGAGCTTAGGAAACTCAACACCCAAAGAACAAATAATCCAATCAAGAAATGGGCAGAGGACATGAACAGACATTTCTGCAAAGAAGACATCCAGATGGCCAACAGACACATGAAAAAGTGTTCCACATCACTGGGCATCAGGGAAATACAAATCAAAACCACAATGAGATACCACCTCACACCAGTCAGAATGGCTAAAATGAACAAGTCAGGAAATGACAGATGCTGGCGAGGATGTGGAGAAAGGGGAACCCTCCTACACTGTTGGTGGGAATGCAAGCTGGTGCAACCACTCTGGAAAACAGCATGGAGGTTCCTCAAAAAATTGAAAATAGAGCTACCTTATGACCCAGCAATTGCACTACTGGGTATCTATCCTAAAGATACAAATGTAGTGATCCAAAGGGGCACGTGTACCCGAATGTTTATAGCAGCAATGTCCACAATAGCCAAGTTATGGAAAGAACCTAGATGTCCATCAACAGATGAATGGATAAAGAAGAGGTGGTATATATATACGATGGAATACTATGCAGCCATCAAAAGAAATGAAATCTTACCATTTGCGACGACATGGATGGAACTAGAGCGTATTATGCTTAGCGAAATAAGTCAACTGGAGAAAGACAACTACCACATGATCTCCCTGATATGAGGAAGTGGAGATGCAACGGGGGTGCGAGTTAAGGTGGTAGGAAAAGTAAAAATGAAAGAAGATGGGATCGGGAGGGAGAAAAACCAAAAGAGACTCTTAATGTCATAAAACAAACTGAGGGGGGTGGGGGGAAGAGGGGTTGGGTGAGGGTGGTGGGGTTACATCATATGTTTAAATAAAGCTTAAATAAAGTAAAAAAAAGAAAAAAAAAGTTAAAAATAGAACTACCATATGATCCAGCAACTCCACTTCTTGGAATACATCCAAAGGAGATTAAAACACAAACTCAAAATGTTTCTGCACCCCCATGCTCATAGTAACATTATTTACAACAGCCAAAACATGGAAATAACCTAAGTGTCTATCAGCAAATGAATAAAGAAGTTGTAGTTTGTGTGTGTCTGTGTGTGTATCAGACACATACATCACTCACACACAATGGAATATTATGCAACCATAAAAAATGAGGAACCACTACCTTTTGTAACAACACAGATGGAACTTTAAGGCACTATGCTGAAAGAAATAAGATAAATAAACAAATACTGTATGATCTCATTTATATGTGGAATCTTAACCAAACAAAACAATATCAATAACAAAAAAATAAACTCATAGAAAAGGAGATCAGATCTGTGGTTACCTGAGACAGGGTTTTGGAGTAGGAGAAATTAGAGAAAGGTGGACAAAAGGTACAAACTTCCAGTTATAAGATAAATAAGTAGTAGGGATGTAATGTAGGACATAATGACTATATCTCAAACAGCTTTATGATACAGAAAAGTTATTAAGAAAGTAAAATCCTATGTGTTCTCATCACAAGGAGAAATCTTTTTTCTTCCTTTATTCTTTTCTTCTTTCTTTTTTTAAAATTGTATTTATATGAGAAGATTGATGCTAGCTCAACTTATTGTGGAAATCATTTCACAATATACATAAACCATTAAAAACTATTTAAAGGAATAAGGTACTATGACAAGATCAATGGTGTCAAATACTACTAATGATGAGAATTAAGCCTTAGATTTAGCAATTGGAAGGTCTCTAGATGCCTTGATCAGGGCAGTCTGAAGTAAACTGGACTTAAGTTACCTTTAAAAAGTTTGGGAGGAGAGAAATTAGAATCAGTGGTTACAGACCACTCCTGAAGGAGTTTTGCCCTAAGAGGAAAGAGAGCAATGAGGCAGTAGTGTGAATACATTCAGACCTCCCTTAGAAGATACCAAGAATAAATATACATTATTACAGCCACCCAAAGAAATATGTAAGTTCAAAACACACTGGAAAAGGAAAATATTACTAAATGTTTATATACTCCATATTTGAAAAGCTGGGCCAGAATTGACAAAAAGTAAACCTATCAAAAACAGAACACCCATATTACTTCCCAAATGATGTACCCAATAGTCCCACCCCACTGATTCCATCATCACATCCTCTCCACAATAAATAAAAACAGAGCCAAAGAATCACAGTAATCATATGATGAATGTGCTATCATATTGTGTCAGACAACTGCTATATTGCTTACCCCTATCATTACAAAATTAAATAGTTACTGAAGAAGAGGATACTTGGATCTCAGGGGACAAAATATTCTCCAGCTTCTATGTCTTTTGAAATCATTATAGAAATGATAGACTATTGCCAGGCATTTTAAATGCTTATTAGAAAGAAGAACAAATTTGTTTGTCTGACTCTTACTAAATTATGAGATGAAAAAAAGTGGAGATTTGGGAGTTAGAAAATAAATATCTGAGTAGCATACTTCGCCATATATGAGAACAAAGATTAATAAATCTATGCCACAAGGTGATATAATTTAGTAGTGGACTCAAATCTTGACTTGCCATTTACCAGTTCTATCCTCTCTGGCCAATTATTTAAGGCCCCTAGCCTGTTTACATGCTTGTAACATAAGGACAAAGTTGTCTTCAAGGGTCGTAGTAAGCATTAAGAAATGTAAAAGGAAACTACTTACCATAGAATGGGTATATTAGTCAGCTGAGGCTGCCCTAACAAAGTACTATAAACTGAGGAAATTAAGCAACAAATTTATTTTCTCACAGTTCTGGAGGCTACAATTCTGAGATCAGGGTCCAGCATGGTCAGATTCTGGCCAAAGCTCTCTTCCTGGCTTGTAAGTAAATGCCTGTTTACCATGTGCTCACATGGCCTTCCCTCTGTTTGTACACTTAAAAGAGCAAGAGAGAGAAATGGAGAGGGAAAAGAAAGGTTAGGTCTCCAATGTTTGTTCTTATAACATCTCATGACCCAACCTCATGACTTCATTTGACCCTAATTATCTCCAAAAGCCCCTACCTCCACATACATTACATTGAAGGTTAGGGTGTAACATATGAATTCTGAAGGGGACACAAACATTCATTCCATAACTATGGGTAAACAACAAAAAAGAACAAAATAATGAAATTGTAAAAACTGTTGTTACAGATGCTATTATAGTTAAACCCACTACTAATGATAATCTGAATCCTAGAATTTTACTTATAGTTTCTCTTGCTAATCACAGTAGTATGATGGTTTTTCTTTTCTTCATAAGAGTTTTATTTTTGTATTTACTATCATAACACTTTATACTCAAAGTAGGCAGGATTAGATTTTAAGCTTTTTGAGGACAACAGCTATGTCACATTCATTTTTTTTTTAACCATGGCAGCTACACTAATGCCTGAGACATAAGTGTTTCATAGATGTTTGATTATGAATAATTGGAATTTTTTAATATTCTCCACATCCATTTTCTTTCATTTTTATGCCTGTAGTAGACAAACAGAATCTGAAAATGTAAACAGTAATATAACTTACCACAAAGAAAGGCATATGATAAGATTTTTCAGAAAAATGATATGTAAGGGCTATTGTAGAAACTCTATTTAGGATATTTGTTGATGAAGGCTATGATCTTACATTTTGTATGGTATCTCTTTGCACTCTGACAAGAAAAGTGGTTCTTTCCACAATAAACTGGCCGTTGTAAAAATCTAACTTATGGGCAGGGAAATTAGCAGACAGATATGGCTCTGGTCTTTAATGGCAATGTAATCCGCAGTCTATCTTTATGAGGATGTGCTGCCATCACTGAATATCCACTTAGGGGGCAAGGCAAGGCTGCAGGCAGCAGTCCAAAAGCATTAACACCCCCCAGGTGACAATAAGAGAATGAAAAATGCTCATGGGGAGAGGATCCATTGCAGATTTCCTACAATTTAAAAGTAAAACAGAAATTTGGTCATTTTATATCAATTTAGTCTGCTGAGGTTCTCTAATTTACCAATAAAAGACTTCACCATCATCCACTCATTGAGTACTCACAATGCATTTGCCAGTTGAAGAGCATGTTCCCCTTGTCTTAATGCAGTTAGTTAACCAACTCCCAGCAAAAGGCTTCAGAATAGTTCTAGGTCCTCCCTGTGACATAAAACACACTTTATAATCCAACTCCTTATTACCCTGTAAAGTTACTTCTCCTGCTTTTGTTCTTCACAAAATATGCCTTCCAGGACTGTAGAACTACGTGCACTTTCTAATTATGCAAGTGATCATATGTCACTGTATGTTTATATACTCTTCTGCCTCATGCTGGCATTCCTTTTCTTTCTGATTCACCTGGGAAAGTCCTCAACATCCTCCCAGACCAAAGCTGGATATCACTTCCACTATGGACAGGGATTGTCCGAGGGGATATCCAAGAAAATATACCCTTTTACCACTTTTCTCTTAGAAGTTCCTGCTTTGGAACCAAAAGAGACTCTTAATGTCATAAAACAAACTGAGGGGGTGGAGGGGAGGGGGGTTGGGAGAAGGTGGTGGGGTTACATTATATGTTTAAATAAAAATAAAATAAAATAAAAAAAAGAAGTTCCTGCTTTGGGTTGGGAATGTATCACTCTGAATACATACTAGATTTTAATTACTTATTTAAAAAGTCTATCTCGTGTACCAGATTCTGAGCTTCGTGACAGCAATGTCTATTCCTATGTTATTTCATATCCCAAAAGCGTCGGACACATACATTTTGGATTTATATGTCCAGGTAAGCTTGGCATCTAAAGGGCTAATTCCAAAGAAATTTTCAAAAGATAGGAAAATCATTTCTAATCCAGCTATATATTACTATTATTTCCAGTCCAGCTATATATTATCATAGCCATCCTTAGAATAATAGTACTTCTTGTGGGTTAGGTTATATACATAATAAAAAAGACACATTAACTGAGATATTCTGATAGTTTGATTATGATCATTCAACATTTCAAGCATTTATTCGACATCTACTCTGAGTCAGGTAAAGTGTCAAGTACTAGAATTTCAGTGTCAAATAAGCCCTTAATTTAAAGGATCTTCCATCTAATTCAAGAGATAGATATGTATGTAGATATATGTAAAACAGTTTGCTAAGTGTTTTATTAGAAATATGAACAACTAGTTTGGGAAGTAAAGGAAGGGAGTTGAAATAAAGCTTCACAGACGACATGGCATTTGAAGAGAATCATGGGGGTTGACATACAACTTTACCTGAAGGGGAGAGAGACAGGTAGAGAATATTGCAAGTAACAAAGTAAAGCTGTGTTTATAAAAGTGAGTTCCCCACTGAACAGCTATTTCCCAACTTCTTAGTTATCAAGAAGACCCCAGTTTCATTTGACCTCCAATGAGTCCTTCCAATAAGATAAATTTTCCCTCCGACCACTGTGGGTGAATTGCAAATGGCTTAAGCCCATCTTCCTCTCCGCAAGAGATTGCCAAGGGCAAGAGATACAATTCTGGCCAATGGGACAAGAGTTAATGCCTGAAAACTTTAGGAAACTCCTCTGACTCAAAAAAGTGACATAAGACAGAAAAACCCCTTGCTACTGCCTGCAGACCCTATTGTTTGAAAGTGCCAATTTATGACCATGAAGAGAAAAGAAGCAACATGCTGAACATGGAACAAAGGAAAAGGAAATGAACCTAGATTTCTGATGCCTTCATTATGCCACTGAATCAATTAACAGTAGAATTTCTTTCAAGTGCTCACTCTGAGCTTTTTTATGTGAAATAATAAATATTCTTCTATCTAAGCCACTTATATGTTTTCTGAAAACATCCTAACTGATGCAGCATAAAAACATATGATGTATTTGGAAAACAGTCAAAATGTCATGAGTAACTAAGGACCTATTTTTTTTATATTTTTTTAAATTTTTTTATAAACATATAATGTATTATTAGCCCCAGGGGTACAGGTCTGTGAATCGCCAGATTTACACACTTCACAGCACTCATCATAGCACATACCCTCCCCAATGTACTAAGGACCTATTTTGGAAGGAGAGACGTTGGAAGGATGAATGGTGAGAGAAAAGAAATACAGTAAAGCTAAACCCTGAAGGACCTTTTCTATGTTGAGAAATCTCTCTCTGGGGGCACCTGGGTGGCTCAGAGGGTTAAGCCTCGCCTTCAGCTCAGGTCATAATCTCAGGGTCCTGGGAACTCAGGGTCCTGGGATGGAGCCCCTGCATCCGGTGCTCGGCAGGGAGCCTCTCTCTCCCCCCCACCTCTGCCTGCCAAATAAATAAATGAAATCTTTAAAAAAAAAAAAAAAA
>ML105328.1:47969-71273 GCA_003697995.1 Taxidea taxus jeffersonii
AAAAAAAAAAAAAAAAGAAATCTCTCTCTGTGTGTCTATGGAATCATGGACTCTAAAACAACACATTAAAAGAAGCCTCTGAGACACAGAGCTGAGGCTGATTTAAGAAATAACAGAAGTGTCAGAATGTGAGAAAGGACATGAAGACCAAAAGGGAAATCTTTTAAAGTAAGTATAGAGAGAAATTTTGAATCAGGTAGAAGTAGGGATAAATGACTTTTTTTAATGGTCTTGAATGAAGAAAGAATCTACCCAAAATTTTTTTAGAAAATTTTTTAGAAAAAAAAAACACTTTTTTTTCCTGTTTTTCTCTTACAAAGGCAGCAGAAATGTTAGTCAGAAGTGTTTGAAAAGAGATAAAATTGACAAGTGGCAAGAAATTATGAGAGTTAAACCAAAGGAGTCCTGAGTATGTTATCATAGTGGTCATTATATTTAATCACTCTTATAAAATGTCATTTAATTATAGTTCTCTCAAGACAGATGTAACTGTGTTCTGTGAAAATCCAAGCATCTAAATGAACAGTGGTTCATCCTTACACGAGTGCTAATGCCTGCTCTATCACTGCTCTCAGAAAGAGGGGGGGAAACAACCCTCTATTTAATTACCTAATTGTATTTACCTGATGAAATTAATATACAAATCTCTCGTGACCCTGTGTATCCAATAATGTCAAAGAAAAGTCTTTTACTCTAATTCATTTTCATTTTTAAAATTACACTTCTCACTTCAAGTCTTTGTCAACTTCTGTCTAGGTAGTGCTTTTCATTTTATAAAGTTTTTTTTTTTTTTTCACATATACTCATTCCATCAACTTCACTTATTCAGCAAATATTTCCTGAGTACCTACTCTATGATAGGGATTATACTAGACTTTGGAGGTAGAATGGTGCAAAAAACTTGACATGATCCCTGCTTCACTTACAGCAATAGTTCCATCACTAAGGTTCTACCTTAACTTTCCTGAAGGAGGTTTTAAAATCTACTGACACCCAAATCCATGATTTAATTTTTATCAGTTAAACTAACTCATTCTGCTACTATTTTCAGCATATACAACTAGTATGCTTAATCAACTAGAAGATCTTGAGATTTTGGGAGATGATCCTCTTTCTGTACCTGTCTGGTTTTGCAAAAGAAATGGAAAAAGAAATTACTCAGAATGATGCAACTGGCTTCTTTCAACCTCAGTGACTGTCTTTTATTCAGCAAACATTTCTCTGGCACCAACTTGTTCCTTATTTTTTCCTGCCACTGCCAAAATCCATATATTGAGAAGCTATTCATTTTTATTATGATGATTATAATCCTTTCTAGTTTAAAAAGCTTGACTACAGTTACAGACTTTTATTTTTGAAAAGATCATAATTGTTTCCCAGTTTAATAACTTCATTGAAAATATTTTATGACCAAAACATTTTGAAACAATGGATGGATGACAAGTTTCTAAGACACAGGTGTAAACATAAACTCCAAAGGAAAAGTTCTTTTCTGGCTCATAGATTTTTCCCAAATTCTATTTATGATAGTATAACTCTTCTTTATATTTGTCTGATAATTGTGTCTTTTCATTCTAAGGTCCCCAGCAGCTTCATTTTGTCTCTAAGATTGGTCTCTGTTCACTTTTGTGGTCAAGCACTTTTGTAGTTGAGTTCATTCATAACTAAGTCTCTTGTGCTGCCATGCAAATGGGAGGGTGATTTTACTTCTTCATCTCCCTGAAAGGGAAAGCCTTGTCACTAGTTCTGGGCATTAGTTTTTGGTATGCATCTGTTCTGGACTAAAGCATTTTAACTGTTGGTGGAAAACTCTTCAGCATTTTTTCTTCTCTTGCTGTACTGAGAAACTATGGAATCCTGTCTTTTAGACAATGTAGCTATATAATAGATGGTAGAGCCCTCAACAATCTCAGTCGGAGTGACTATGTGAAACAGAAGTTCCTTTCTTTACAGGATAGTACTATGAGTAAGAAATTGTTATTATAACATAAGCCTAACCTAACCTGACTGATACAACCTTGTTGTCTTGGGATCAGAAGCAGTGTTAGTGGTAAACCAGATTGCTCACAGCTTTACTACTCTCCTCAGTAAACAGTTTTCATCTGCCTCCATGAAAGACCTGAAAAGCCCTAGAGGCCGAGTGTTTCTTTTTATTTTCCTCACAAAATAGGATAAATGGATGCCATTAATGGATGTTAGGGAGGCATGTAATTACCTTCAAAAGCACCTGAGACAGCAAATTATTTGTCCACTTGTGTTTTCCAGTCCTAAATTTTTCTTATTTTTTTTCTAAGGTCTTAGGTTATTCTTGCTTATAACTAATCCATTACTCTTTGGAACTGTTTCCCTGGATATTGCCCTAGACTCAAAGAAGATGTTGTATAGGGAAGTATAACTCAAAATCATAGATTCATCAGCCATAATTGTAGATTTTGTGATTATTCATATGTTTTATACTTCCAAAGAAAGTAAATTAATTTTAAAAGAAAAAAGAAAGAAAATTAGATATACTTTCACTGAGCCACTCTATTTCCAACTGTCATTCAACATACTGAAAATGTTTTCCCTTTGTGTTCAAAGGTCATGAAGAACAGCAGTCTGACTCCTCAAGAAGTGATGCAACAGCCATTGTGGATGGAACCAAAATGACATGTCAATTCATTGTAAGCATCATTATGAGTTCCAAAGCATTTAAAATATTTTAATATTAAAACAAGGGCTTCATTTTTCCTCAGGAAAAATCTCTAAGACCACAATATGCCCAACAATTACTTCTATTCATAATTAACCTTTTGGCTACCATGATAAAAATGTATCATTTCTCATTCTATTAGACAAATTATTTTATTAAGAGAACACAGTGATATTTTAGGCAAAATTTAACAGTGATTTCAAAATGACACAGACATTTCCCACTAAAAGACTTCCACCAAGAGCAATATATCCAAACATAACCAGATAAAAGTATCTTTGCTGCAGGAAGGAGAACATTAGCCAGTCTTTACTAGCTTACACTGTAATAACAGATAATCCCCAAATCTCAGTGACTTTAAAACAAAAAGGTTTATACCTTGTTCATGTTTCTTGACAGTACTGGTTAGCTTTGGCTTTGCTCCATTTGAAGTTCCATTCTACAGGAGCAAGCTCTATCAAAGACCAACTATTCTTTTGGAAAAAGGGAAAAGAAAGGAGTGAAATCATATGAGGGCTTTTAAATCTTCTACTCTAAAGGGACACAGCATCACTTAACTCACATTGCATTGGCCAAAGAAAGACAAATAGTCAAGTCTCATGTCAACAGACTGAGGAAAAAATAATCTCATAAGGAGAGGCAGCAACCAATTGGAAACAATAAAATCTACTCAAAAGGTATTTTTCACCTAATCATTTCTCGGTTGTTGAGGTCTGAGCTAGACTTGACATGCCTGATATGAAGGCTTCTTCAGTCCTGTTTGACTCCAAACTTACCTCTGTTAACCCTAAGTTCTCTTGGGATATGTCAAGTTAATTTTACATCCACATGAATACCTCTTCTTAGTGGTGAGGTTCTGTTAAATGTTTCTCTGGGCTCTTTTACCTTAGAAGGTTAGGCACACAGAAGTGGAAACCTCAAGAAATGGTGTTTTGTTTACTTATGAAGAGCTATGCAGAAAAACCCAGCAGAAAAAATACTACAGGTTTTTTTTATTGCTTTTTTTTTTTTTAAAGTCAAAGAAATCTTCTGGATCCAGAGCCCCAATTTAGACAATTCAGTCTAAGGACTGAATCCAAACCATAGACTCTTGACCATCTCATGACTATTACATGTTTGTGACATCAACTTCATGTTTTTGAGTTTTTAGATATCTTCACATTAAATTGGAATATGGCTAATATTTTTCGATATAATTATAACACCGTTTTTTCCTGCACTGGGTTTGAGTTCTAAAACTACCACTCACAAAAGAAGACTTGAGCAAGTCATATGCTTCCTAAGAACTCTGAATATCAAAACAGATTTTAAAGTCCTCTACAACACCCTAGTCTTAAAATAGGAAGAAACTAAGTTCTTAGAATAAAGAATTTCATTTGATTAGGATTAGATGCAGGCCATCTAGTGACCTTAATACTTTCACTCTGCCCCAATCATAGTTAACCACTTACCTTCCAACCACAACTAAAACAGCACTGAGTCTAGAGTAAGCTGATAGAATGTAATCTAGTACATCCAAATAAGTATATGGTATGTTTCAGCCCTCTAACTTATCTTTAGTATTCCTGATTCTTTAACTGAATTAGTCTCTGTACTCTATTGTTTTAAAATATATGGTATCCTGCCTTAGCTGACTTCTACAAATTTCAACTCATTCTTGATTATCCTATAGCAGTGGCAGAAGCAGCAATGGCAAAGGCAGTAGTAGTAGTAGTAAAATAGTAAACTCATTTTATTTTGCAATAGAGCTATTTGATCCTCTAGAGTACAGATAACAAAACTGAGGCACAGAGAGGGTAAGTTTCTTGTCCAAAGTTCCACAGTTAGGAAGTGGCAGAGCTGGAATTTGAATCCAGGCAGTGTTACTCCAGAGCCTATCCCTTAACTAC
This sequence comes from Taxidea taxus jeffersonii, assembly GCA_003697995.1. Classification (NCBI taxonomy): domain Eukaryota; kingdom Metazoa; phylum Chordata; class Mammalia; order Carnivora; family Mustelidae; genus Taxidea; species Taxidea taxus. The sequence continues at coordinate 52,551 of ML105328.1, forward strand.
TATGCTTATTACTTCCTTCCTTCCTTCTATTACGTCTACTGATCTAAGTTCTTATTCTCTGTCCACTTTGTAACAAAAATGTTGTAAAGCTTCTCTTAAGGAAAATTTGCATCACCAGAATAAATATGTAAAACCAATCATTTATTTCTCCTTGTCTTCATTGTATAACATTATAGAAATAAAATCCAATTAGAGGGCAAAAAAATCTGTAAAATTTTGGTTTGAAATGATTAATATCTTTAACAATATGCTGTTTCCTTTAAATTATTATGGGATACACTTTCATAAGCACACATAAATCTAATTTTATTTTAATGCAAATGTAGTCTATTTTTAAAGTATCGTTTGTGATCATCTATTTATTAAGATGTATACAAATACATTCTCCTTCAAACTACCTACACTTATTAGTGTGATGGATGTTAAATATAAGCCCCTCTTTTTTTACCCTTACTCCTAATGTACATTAGAGGCATGATTATCATTTATTACCCTTTCCTGGATTATATTCAAATTTCCAAGCAAGCAAAGAGATCTGGGGTAGAATCTTTTTTTTTAGGCAATGCTGAAAATATGACTGAGTAATTTACATGAAATTCTTATGTGATCATATAACAAGGTTATTCATATTATTTAAAGATGATTCTGGAATCCTAAGACTAAAGAGTTAGTGATTTTTGTAATTACAAGATACAGTGTGAGATGTTAACTTTATCAATGACTCATCACTTATTAGCAAGGAATTACCAGTTGGAACAAATACTTTCAAACCATATTTTGCAGATATTTTGACAACCCTTCCCACTCCAGTGTTCCTGACAACCCTTGACACAGAGTATCACTTGTCTAACAGTAATAATAGGTGAAAATATTTTCAAATGTTTGGAATGCTGGTAAATGAAGTCAACCTATACGCATTCAAGATTTTATCTATTTAAATGACTATTTTAGCCAACAAGAGAAAAGAGCAATAAATTCAGAATGCTGGTTTAAAAGGAAACATTTTAAGAAATATTATTCAGGTTAAAACCCAAGTAAAATCCTGATTAAGTCAATTCATTATTATTTGTTTCATCTGTTCACCCTACCTCACAGGTCTCAGGTGACTTAATTCTGTAGGTCCTTAGGGGGTAGATACTGTATCTTCTCATTTTGGAGCTCCCAATACCTAGAATACTGTAGGTGTTCAACAAATATCTGTTAAATAATGAGCAAATGAGCAAATGAAGAAAGGAATAAATAAAAAGTGGTGAAGTCTGGGAAACTTTAAAATTAAAAAAAAAAGACATTAAATTTGTATGCTGCAAAGAAAACACTGAAGTCATTTAGACCATCTTCTGCAACCAAATAGATCTGTATGTAGAAATACAGAATTTTCTGAGAATACAGGAATATCAGAAATTAGCCAAAATACAGCTCAACAGCAGGAAACTCACTCCAATTTGTGGGACTACTCCAAACACACATGTTTCACAATATTTTTAATTTCTAATTCTATACTCAGAAAGACAAAAAGGAAAAAGTTACATGTTATTGGGTTAAATAGTATTTCTGTGTCGATCTATAGCTTTCTATTAGATCAGGCAATCACCCTGCTCTTGCTGGGGTTGGAAAATTCTTGGTGTTTTCAAAGAAGCAAATAAAATCAGTGGTTCAGAGAGACAGCAAGCAAAGTTCAAGGCATAGCAATGCCAATTTATTACAGTATTCCTTTAGGTATTGTCACTCAGTGCATCCAGTCTTGGAGATGAAAGCCCCCTAACTCCCACCTAAAGATACAATGTCCCTTCAGACTCTAAATGACTTCCTTAAAAAACAATTGTAAGACTAGATGAGTGGAATGAGTGGATGCCGGCAAGTCCCTTCCAGAATCCCTGCCTTAAGGGCTCATTCTAATCCTTCTCTCTGGCTTAACTGACTTTTCTTTTTGGTCTATCTAATTTATAATACTGACCCACTCTGTTCTGGAGTCACCAACTGACATACCCACCCCTTTACTCACACTCAGGGCACACAGACACATATGCACAAACAAGTACACCCATCATACTAGATTAAAAAAACATCCATAGGCAAATCACCCCTACGTAAGGATCCAGGCTATCTCTCCCACCCAAGACAGAGAATATGTGTTGGGACAGCTCCATTCTAACCCATGTATTCCCCTTTCAGATGGACCCACAGGGAACTGATACTTGTTTTATTTCACCTCATGTTTATTTTGGAATGAAGCGCATTTGACAATAATCTGCTGCTTTAGGGTTTCTCTTAAGCCCCACCTCTAGCAAATATATTTTCAACTCAATCAAGAAAGAACTATTATTTTATCTTCTGTGTATGTTAATGTGCAACATATATGGATGCTAAAAATAAAAGAGGGTAAAAATTGGAGCACAGAAGGAGATTAAATGATTTTAATACCTCAATTACAGTATTTATGAGTTCCATAATTTAATACCTGGTCTTGAGCTTGTTTTGTTTTCTTTTTTATTTATTTAGTTGACAGAGAGAGATCATAAGTAGGCAGAAAGGCAGGCGGGGCGGGGGGGGGAAGCAGGCTCCCTGCTGAGCAGAGAGCCCAATGTGGGACTCAATCCCAGGACCCTGAGATCATGAACTGAGCCGAAGGCAGCGGCTTAACCCACTGAGCCACCCAGGCGCCCCTGTTTTGTTTTCTTTTTTAATCCTTCACCCTGATATAACTGAGAAGTAGGGTCACAATTTAGTGTCACTTTGCAAATTATTTATAGGCACCCCATTGGCATAATTTAGTATTTGTAAAAAATAATTAAAAAGTAACTGATTTAACGGCAAACGTTTTTTCCAAATCTTTTTTAAAATGCAGACAAATGGGGTGCCTGGGTGGCTCAGTCAGTAGGCATCTGCCTTCAGCTCAGGTCATGGTCCCGAGGTCCTGAGATCAAGCCACACAGAGGGCTCCCTGCCCAGTGGGAAGCCTGCTTCTCCCTCTCTGACTCCCTGCACTTGTGTTCTCTCTCTCGCTGTGTCTGTCTCTGTCAAGTAAATAAATAAAATCTTAATAAATAAATAAATAAAATGCAGACAAATTATATCTGCAGCTTTAATTTCAATTTAATTATTTTTCCAAGACATTTATCAGTAAACATGACAGTGTTTTCTAAATTAATCAGAATATATAATAAATATTTCATGAATATTGGTGTGTATTAGTCATTGTGTTGCTTACTGCTACAACAAATAAGCCCACACATTTTACTGGCTTATCACTGCAAAATTATGTTACTGGTCTGCAAGAAGCCTTCCACAGGTTAATTCAGGTACCCAACTTCCACCATCTAATGTTCCTTACCTCTCCCAAGGTCTGCTCTGCAGTCACTCAGTGGTGAATAAAATAAAGCTTTTTGGGACATATGTCACTTAACTCATATCCATTAAGAGAACTAATCACAGTGCCCCACAAAATGGGAGAGGAATGAAGAAACAGTCCTGGTTCAGCAGCTGCTTCCCAGCACTCACTGTATATTCCTTAGTATGGTGCAAACTCAAGTCTTTGTGGGACAGTTAGTTGTCTTTTTCACTGCTAGCATTTATACTAAAGTTTATACACTCAAATGCAAACAGAGACAGTAATGAAGTGATTTAGATATAAAACTTTAAGAACTTAGGAAACTATAGGGAATCTGAAAGAATATTCTTTGACTAAAAAGGGATGATGGCTCCTATTCAGAAAAGCATGCATGCACATCACTGGCAGAGCTTCTCATATGAGAAAAAATTCTGTATTTCTAAAATGTGTAATCTCATGAGTTTTAAAAGTAAGCTAATAAGGGGAGGTTGAGGGGTGATGGGCAAAACAGGTGATGGGGAATGGGAATAACAGGAATGCAATTATGGAATGAATAAGACATGAAAATAAAAGGCACAGTATAGGAAATATAGTCAATCCCACTGTAATAGCATTTTTGGTGATAGATGATAGCTACACTTGTGGTGAACTCAGAATAATGCATAGACTTAATTATATCACCATGTTGTACACCTGAAACTAATGTAACACTGTGTGCCAAATATACTCAAAAAATTGATTTAAAATTAAAATAAAAATAAGCAAATAAGAAAATAAAACTGTGAAAGCAGCATAAAACACTTCTGCAAACTAGAACTGGCTCAAAGAAAATGTGTTTGTGGGCACCTGGGTGGCTCTGCATCTTCAGCTCAGGTCCCAGGATCAAGTCCCACATCAGGCTCCCTGCTCCACGGGGAGTCTGGTTCTCCCTCTAACCTTCTCCCCTCTCATGCTCTCTCTCACTGTCTCTTTCTCAAATAAATAAATAAAATCTTAAAAGAAAAAAAAAGAAGGAAAATGCGTTTGCAATCTCTAGTGCATATGGTTCCTTCCCTCTGATAAATAAACCCTTCAGTAAAGAGACAGAAGGGCTATTGTCTTCACAGATTCAGTGTTATTCAAACTTTCTTTTTTGTTTAGGAAAAAAAAATGTGAAGAAGTACTCTTAGTGCATGTGTATATGAATGTTATATACAAAATATACATCATATATATTGTTAATATCTCAAGGCAATGCATTTAGAATGAGGTCCGTCATTAATGATGTGGATATGAATCTGCAATTGAAATAATCTTCCTCATAATTTCATATTTTTAAGAGCTTCATGACAGATATGATTAGGTAATCATTGTTCTACCTCTTAAAGTGGCTGATGAAGAGGACATTGGAATAGAAGAGCTACCATTTTCTCCATTTTATCTTTGCTTATGCTTATTTTCAATGAAAATCTGCACAAAAATCTTTATCTACTTCTTAATTTTATTAACATAATAAATGTTACCAAAGCTTATGTCTTCCAATTTTTAAACTAAAAAATGCTAACAGAAGTTCTTAAATTTTCTTTATGCCTCAATTGTTTTGTATATGTCACACACACACACACACACACACACACACACACACACACACACAATTTTGTCCAGGATTAAACTCATCTCTTTGACAATGTAATAGCTCACATTTGTAGAGTATATAGTTCTGTGTAGGCCCATATGGCACATCTTAAGTATTATATCACCTTAAAAGACCAAATTTTAGTTTCATTTATGGTTCTTCAATAAGTTTCTACTTACTTAAAATAGAGCTATACCATTAGTGCTTGGAGGAGTAAAGAAAATTTTATTAATCACATTATGAAGAGCATTTTCTTGGTAATTACAATAACAAAACACTAGTATCTATAAAATGAGACTTGGAGCCTTTTAGTTGAGCTGAAACAGAATGAAAGAAAGGAAATACAGACGGGAGTTAGGTTTTCAAGCAATTTTGGTTTAAGATGTGTAAAAAGATGCAGAAAATAATTCTTCTCTTGGTTCCAGGAGAGTTATGGTTGTGACTCCTCATACATAAAAATGAGCGTATGCCCTGAAGTTATGTTGCTACACTAAATAACTACTTACATTTAAAGTTTGTAATTAGTTGGAAGTCATTCCAATTAGGCTAAAATAGAGCTTTCTTTTCTATACTACAGAGAAAAGAGATATTTTATATTATTGTCCTCATAAGGTGAATGAAAAAATGCAAATTATGGAATTGTTGAGACATTCCTTATGCTGTCCATTCTGCAATCTATTTTTTACCTACTGGTGATTTTCTTTGATATTAGAAATCATTTGATTATTTCTGAGATGAATACTGATTGTAACCAGAATTTTTGGTCTATTACATTCTGAGACTTAATTTCATATATTCTCTAGGAAGAGAAGTCCATCAAATAAACTTTAAACCAAACTCTTAACAGTATGGGAAGATATTACAGGGTCTCTTATTTTTACTTTACATATATCTGTATTATTTGAATACTACTACATTTGTGATGAATAAATAAATATATACATATATGTACACACACATAGACAAATACATATATGTATATATACTTTTTATATAAAATATATATGCAGGGACGCCTGGGTGGCTCAGTTGGTTAAGCGGCTGCCTTCGGCTCAGGTCATGATCCCAGCATCCTGGGATCGAGTCCCACATCAGGCTCCTTGCTCAGCAGGGAGCCTGCTTCTCCCTCTGCCTCTGCCTGCCACTCTGTCTGCCTGTGCTCGCTCCTGCCCTCTCTCTCTGACAAATAAATAAATAAAATCTTTAAAAATAAAATAAAATATATATGCATATAAATAGTAAATAAAAACTAATATCTAGCTAATCTACCTACCTCTCTACTAATCAATCTATCTTGTGCTTCCTTTATCATAGGTACTTCTCAGATCTCTTTATATTTGTTTTTTTAATCCTATATGATCTGAGCAAGTTACTTAATAATCCAATGAGTAAACTCATAAAAACACCAATTTTATCTGTCCCATAAAATGGTTGTCAACATTAAGTAAATATTTATTTATTTATTTATTTATTTATATTTAGAACAGTGCCTGGAACTCTGTAAGGGTCAAATAAGCCTTAGCTATTATCCAGGAGGAATGAGCTCCGTGACTAAGGGGATTTTTACCTTATTTTTTTCATTTCTGTATCTTCAGTACCCAGTATTGAATAGTTCATCAATATGTGTTCAATAAATACCTAGTGAATGAATGATCTTATGAGTTGGATGTACTGTATCCTTCAGAGGTAAGATGACTGAAGGTAAGATAACTGAAACACAGAGAAATCAACTAAGGATAAAATGGCTATTAAATAATAAAACTGATTTAAACACAGCCAGTTTGACTCCAAGGGCTTGTACACCCATTCCCTCCTCTCTACAGTCAGTCTTTTTAGAACAGACAGGCTATAAAGGATGTAAAAGGAGAATTAGCCCTAGAAAAATGAGATCTCATTAAGGCTCTCCAGTTCTTGAAGATCCACTAGAGCTATCCTTAAATCACAGCTTCCAGAAACACATTTCTGGATCTGAATGTTGAAAAGGGTACTCATGGGCAGACAGTCTGCCTAAAGAAGCTGGACGAATGTACACCACAACTGTAGAATGATCTCACCTAGAAAACAGTTAAATTTTAAATCCATTAATAAAACAGTTAATTCCAATCATCCACTCATGCCCTGAAGACAGAGGCTTTAACCCCATTTCAAATTTGTATTCTGGCAGAAGGCATTTTCATTTTCCCCCAGAGATTTTAAGATTCTCAACAACTCTTCCCTTTGTCGGTTGTGAAGCCACTCCCAAATGAAGTCATGTACTGAAATCACTTTGCACACAAAAAAATCAAGGTCAAAAGTAATATATGAAAAAGTCATGAAAGAAGCTGTGTGTCCAGGTTTTTTCCTGGACAGCATCTTGGAACCCTTGTTAAAATGCATTCATCTCAAATCAAAATCACCACCCTGATCCACTGTTTAATCAGAACATTATATGTACATTAGAAACTTTTCCAATCATATGACTTTTATTTTAAAAGTCTAGATTTTTATTTACTCCAAACAAGTTATCTGTGAAAAAATGTATTATCAAGAAAGCAATAATGCTATTTAAATGAGTGGGAGAAAACCTAAGAGTAAAACAGGAAGGGAGAGGAAGGATAGGAAGAGTAAATATCAAACTGAGTTTTAGAAAAAAAATTCTTTGTAGATTTTGAAACTCAAAAAGAAAATGATATTGATGTGCTTATTCTGTTCATTTATAAAATTCCCCCTGAGTGGCTTTTGGCTCTGACTCTTGGAAATGAACTCAGTAACACTAATACTTAGAGTCTCTGAATTCAGTTATTTTCTTGCTGTCATTTATTGTTACTGGGGAATTTTAGATGAAGCGAGTCACATATGACTTTCACTTAAAAAAATGGTCCCTTGATTTCTCAGATTATATCTTTTTTTTTTTTTTCCATTTTGTCATTGCCTTTTGCTTTGAACATAGAAGTCACCATGTCAAAACATTAGACTGCCTCTGACTATCCTACTGAAAGGCTAAGGATCTCAAATGAATCAAAGGAAGACTAGGAAACTAGTCTTGGATGACAGTCAAAAATCTAGGGAGTCCCTGGAGACTAGAGCAGCAAAGGCAAACCAGCAGGAACTGAACTCCACTGTGGGCAATGCACCCCCAACTATTGCTAACATCACTGTCTCAAGGTTCAAAGTCCTATAAAGAGGCATTCAATTTGCTCAGTCCAAGTATGTACCTGATATGATCTCTTCCTCCATCCATGAAAAGACAAGGAATGAAGGAATGGTATTACCCTCTAAGATTATATTCAAAGAAAACTATACCCCAAAGTGAGATAAGTATGCTAATTAAGAGTATGTCTTGAATATTTACTCTGTAGTCAAAAACCTAAAAATGAACAGTACATAAGTAAGGACAAAAGCTAGCTGAGCCTTAGGCAGACCTAACCAAAAGACACTATGATTATAGTACAAGGAACACTCATTGCTTTAGAGCAAATTGGTTGGAACCAAATCTTAGCTTCTCCATATCCTAAATATGAGACTTTGTGTAAGGAGCTCAATCTCTCTGAGCCTGTTTCTTCACCTACAACACTTCCAACAGAAGGGCTGTTCCAGGATTAGCAATAACCAACCTCACACACAACAGAGATTCAGAAAATGATAGGAATCCACAGAGATAACAAGAGCCTCTCTGCCATCATTTGCTCTCAGGGCTACATCTACAATCCCTGACCTTAATCCCTCTACACTAATATCCTGATGACACTGTATTCTCTAGCCACAAAAACCTGGCATGCTTCTCCAAATTTTTGAAAACACTGCAATACTGCAAACTAGCCTTTATTCAGCCAATTTTCTCCTGTCAACCAATTCTGAAAAATTCATTATTTTAATGTTTACTATAATCCAATATGATCATCCCAGATTTTCCCCTTACTGACAAACCACATGAATTCACTGTTTCAACAATAATTGCCTGAAAGAAGTGAGAATTGCTACATCATTAATTCTTATCACCTTCACATTATAAATATTTAGTTTATTCATCTGGTCAGTGAATGTTTAGATTCTTCTAAGAAAAACAAGCTTTTAAAAAATAAAACCCCAACTGCTGGAGAAACGACATAAAAATGGATTCCTTCAGATGGACAAAATTGCAAACACTGGTGACCGAGAAAAGTAAATGTCAATAACCAAACCACTGGTCACAAAGGAATTGCTGACCCTGATGAGCTCACCCATCATTAGGTTAATTAGCTCTCAAGCTTGTGAATGCATCCACAGGCATTTCCTGAAGAGCCACTGGGCCATCTCACCTCTTTGACTCAACAGATGGACCTCCCCAAGCACTGGGATCCCCAGCTCTGCTTCCTGTTTCCCTGGCCCCAGAAGCAGTGGCTGGTTTAAAAAAAAAAAAAAAAAGCTGTTCTTGCTGTAGTTAGCATATAAGCCAGGCAATGAGCTTATACTATAAAATTAAAATGTATATGCTAAGGAGTTAGGTTAGATTTAAAGAAAAAATCCACTTATCCCTTGGATTATTATCTCAATTATAAGTCATTATCAGAGAAGTATACTTGCAGTAAACTCATGTTACCATTAATGGAAGGTGATAATTACAGTTTACAAATGTCAGTATAATCTTTTGTAATCCTTATGATCCCTTAAATAGATGTCAATTATCTCCAGTTTGCATAAACATAAGGTAGATTAATGCAAGTGACTGTATTTTTTATTTATAACATTAAAGGTAACATTTGTTTTACAACCACTTAGTAGATTAAACTGGGCAGCAAATCTCCTTTCATTTGGAGAACTGTTTTGTGCGCTAATATGCTAATTTGTGCTAAATGTAAATATCACTTGATTTTAAAAAGCAAGCAGTAGATTCTACCCTGATTAGTTTATAGTGCAGCCATATTATCCTACTTGTTTGTGAAAGTTTGGTTAAATATAAATGACATTTTGCTCTATGTGACATTACATATCACCCAGTTATTTTGCAGTATAAAAGGGTTATATTTAGGAAGATGCTAATGCTAGTTTCACTTTTTGTGTAATGAGAATAGATTAGTAGAGTTGTATACCTGGAACTAATGTAACGCAGTGTGTCAACTATACTCAATTAATTTTTAAAAACGGATTAATAGATAAGAGGGAAAAATAGTTAGCAAAAGTTATATAGTAATTGTTGAAACCTTATAGTACTAGTTTCCCTCTTTTTTTTTTTAAGCTTTATAACCACCTAATTCCCCACTAGACTGAGTTCTGAGAGTATAAAGACCATATGTCTTACCTGTTATATATGATAATCCTGAAACTCTGCACAGAGCCTAGGGCACAGGAGGTGCTAATTTATTTGGATGTAAATGGATATCTTTTGCATCCCTATGGCATTCCTGGGTCATTCCCCATGTCTCCACAATCACCTCAACTCTATCAAATCTTTTTTTCTTAGCCTTTGGGGGCCCTATGGTCAATATAATACTAGCTATAAAACAGAGTCTCCTTCTTCCATGCAACATACAATTTGGTTGTACAAAGAAAATTATTACTTTGAAAATAATTTTTTTTAAATCATTAAGTGAGGATTTTATGGTACAGAGGAAGAAGAGACCAATGCCTAAGGCACTGAATACCTCAGAGAGTTAACAGAATTTCCTGAGTTTCAAAGGACAAGTTGGCTTTACCTAGACAGTTCATCTGGTGGTGGGTGTGGGTAATGAGTGATATGATTTGGAGATGTGTATAAGCAATAGTTCCAAGCAGAAAATCAATTCTACGTGTGTCTGTGAGTGACTGTGTTTATCTGTGAATGTTTATGTGTATGTCTCTGTGTGCATTTTTCTGTATTTGTGTCTGTGATTCCTTATGTATGTGTCTCTAGTGCTATGGATCAAGTGAAAAGCAATGATGAGAGGACCCCCTCAAAGTTAGGACAACACTAACTCATCTGCTGATTATAACCATCCTCTTACCTACTATCACATGGCCCTCTGTTTTCAACTTCTTTCCTGCAGGCTTTATGTTAATTGAAAGTTCCTCTTTGCTAAAGATAATGGGTAGATTGATTAGCAGACAAGATAAACCTTGACCATCATGTATGTCCACCACCTGCTACACCTAGCCAAACGCCACTGATGCTCCCTGAAAAGTAGTGACGCCTTAGTTCTTCCACACTACTTTCCAGATAACTGAACTATGTCTATCCCTGGTGGTCCTAGAAGCAGACCCAAACTGATATAGAAGGAATAAAGTAAGTAGGCTGGTATTTCCTCTATCTTTTGAGCTTAAGTCAATGATTAAGACACAAGCTCCAAAACATACTGAATTGGTGATCAATCCCAGAAAGTCTCTGGATAAACCAAGACAAAAACTAAGTATTTACTGATAAAGAATAATATGCACTATTCCAAATTTGTGGCATGCTAATCAATTACCTGATTTCCCTTGTGAGGATCCTGCCAAGTGTAAAATCAGAGTCCAAAAGCCTGGTGTAGGTCAAAGCACAGCCTTGTTAACAATTAAGCAGATTTGGAAAGCATAGTTCACACCCACGGCTGAAACAGCTAGATATACTTTCCTTTTTAAATTGAAGACAGAGGGACGCCTGGGTGGCTCAGTGGGTTAAGCGGCTGCCTTCAGCTCAGGTCATGATCCCAGCATCCTGGGATTGAGTCCCACATCGGGCTCCTTGCTTGGCGGGGAGCCTGCTTCTCCCTCTGCCTCTGCCTGTCTCTGCCTGCCTGTGCTCACTCTCTCTCTCTCTCTCTCTCTCTCTCTCTAACTAATAAATAAATAAAATCTTTAAAAAAAAAAAAATTGAAGACAGAGATGCCGAGGTGAGTGGCTTGACTCATCTGTGCCTTTTCAGATGAGAACTTTGAGAGAGCAGGACCTACTGCAGTAGGGATTTGTCTGCATCCACCCCAAATCCCAGTAGGGATTTGTTCATAGGCAAGTCCAAGAGGGAGAAGGCAAATGAGAAAGGGATGAAAATTTAAAAAGAAAGAAAGGAAGGAAGGAAAGGGATAAAAAGAGATGGACTCCAGAGTTTGAATGTTGTCTTGGTCTGTTCAAGCTACTATAACAGAATATCACAGATTGGGTGGCTTATCACAACAGAAACTTAATTTCTCACAGTTCTAAAGTCTGGAAGACTGAGATCAGGGTGCCAGCATTATTGGGTTCTGGTGACAACCCTCTCCCAGGCAGTAGACTGGCTACCACTTAGCACAGAGCTGAGCAGAAGAAGCAAGCTCTCTGGTAACTCTTAAAAGTACCCAAAGTCATGATCCCAGGGTCCTGGGATCGAGCCCCACATCCGGCTCTCTGCTCAGCCAGTAGCCTGCTTCCCTCCCTCTCTCTCTACCTGCCTCTCTGCCTACTTGTGATCTCTGTCTGTCAAATAAATAAATAAAATCTTTAACAAAAAAAAAAAAAAAAAAGTACCCAAATCACATTCCTGAGGGCTCCATCCTCAGGTCTCGGCTAATTCTAATTGTTTCCCAAAGGTCCCACCTCCAATACCATCACATGGGGTGGTAGGTGGGTAGGGTTTCAACATATTAATTTGAGGAAGATATAAACATTTAGGCCATGACAAGTCAGCAAGTCTCAAGTAGCAGGAACTAGTTTCTTAAATTTTTGAAACAAAAGTAAGGGGAAAAAAAAAACTCATGTTTGCTATAGCAAAAAATCCACATATGTTGTTAGAAAAGTTAAGTCATAAGTCATTAGAAGAAAGGGCAGTAAATACAAACTATTTAAACCTTATCAACAGAAGTCATCAAGGGTTATTTTCAGTGAATATCTGCTTCAGACACCCAAAATATCTTCTTAACTTTCCCTTCTGGTAAAATTAGTTTGAGAGGTGGGTAGAAAGGGAGGTAGTACTACAGGTGTGTAGGGAATGGTAGAGGATCTCAGAGCCAGTGGCTGGTCTTTGTAGTTGATACTGAAATGACCCAAAAATTGGCAAACATATTTGTGGCACTAAATGTTCCTGTAAATGAGGGTAGTCAGATCTTCTAGAATCAGAAGGCCTCTAAGGCACAGGTCCAGGCCTTACATATAGTCACTATTGTGTTCTTGTGTTTAGTAAAACTAGATACCTTCCTTATACTAAAAATTTTATGCTAAAAATTTTTTATGCTAAAAAAATTGTATGAGGGAGGTCATTAAATTTACATGGTATTTTTAGGGGATACAGGAAATTGGTGTCTAGGCAACAATTTCAAAGATCACCAAAACTGAAAGACATTGCTTAATTTGAGAAAAGAGGATACTTCTAAAAAACTAGTATTAAAAAAAGAAGTTACTAATCATCAGAAATAAGCAAATCAACTCAAGTGGACATTAAATTTGGTTTTACATGTTTCAATAGTGGGATGTCAGAAGAGAAGTCTTTTAGAACTTTCTAAAAACAAAATGCATACATATTCATCTCCAGACTTTTTTCCCCATCATTTAACTCAAACAGAGATCTAAAAAATAAGGAATTTTGAGTGGCAAAATGAAGACAATTTAAAACTATAATTTTAAAAAACAGAAAATGTTCACTTTAATGTAAAAAAAAAAAAACTTCGGCTTCCATGTACAAATTCTTCCTGGTTTCTTAGTTGCAAAGTCAGCCCTACATTCAATCCTTATAAACTTTACTAAGGTAAAGATTGAGATGAATCTTTTGCTTTAAAGTTTAAGTTCCCTTAAGTAGTATTTATTTGTACAAAAAAGTAAAATGAGGTATACACAGTTTCCCATCATTTAAACGGCATAATACATTTTTACCCTTGGGGACTCAGAAAGACTACAATTTTTTTTAAAGTTTCTCTCCTGGAACCTGAAAGTTTGATAGGGGGTAAAGAAATCAATTCTCATTATATTCAGTAAGAAAAGTGTTTAATCTTTGCACTATAAATTGTCCTTCAGAATTGAGAAAAATAGAGCCCAATTCTACTGTGTCTTAGGATGTGAGCTCTCTAATGAACTTAGGCATGTCGATCAAAGTTGATAACTCCATACTTTACAGGCCAGATGTACAGAGCCGAAATCATTTGTAGCATATGCAACATGGAAATTCAGAAGCAATTCAGTGGATTCAATCTCATACATCTGATGCCAATTCCAAACCTTGATGAAGTTGATGTGAGAAAGAAATAACAATATAATGTCTGTTTTGTTTATAAATTTCACAGAGCTTTGGAATTTCTTTGATTATCTAGCCCAATCTTCTCATTTTACAGAAAGGGATACTAAAACTCAGAAAAGTTAAAGGTCTTAGCATAAATCTCACAGCTGGTAAGCAACCAAAGTAAAATCCACCCAGCCATTTAAAACCCAGCATCGCAACAGGACCTGCTACTTCTAAGTTATTATTTAATACTATTAAATGGTCCAAATCATTTCTCAAATTAAAGGTTACATGGCTTTCTAAATTTTAAGGCATTATTTCACATATTAAAAAAAAAACACTTCTGGGGTGCCTGGGTGGCTCAGTGGGTTAAAGCCTCTGCCTTCGGCTCAGGTCATGATCCTGGGGTCCTGGGATTGAGTGAGCCCCGCATGGAGCTCTCTGCTTAGCAGGGGAGCCTGCTTCCTCCTCTCTCTCTGCCTGCCTCTCTGCCTACTTGTGATCTCTGTCAAATAAATGAATAAAATCTTAAAAAAAAAAAAAAACAACACTTCTATGAAACTAGAAGGAATCGGATTGAAACCATAAAATTGCATAACTTTGTTGTAAATGGGGGCGCCTGGGTGGCTCAGTGGGTTAAGACCTCTGCCTTCGGCTCAGGTCACGATCCCAGGGTCCTGGGATCGAGCCCTGAATCGGGCTCTCTGCTCAGCGGAGAGCCTGCTTCCCCCTCTCTCTGTCTCTACCTGCCTCTCTGCCTACTTGATCTCTGTCTGTCAAATAAACAAATAAAATCTTAAAAAAAAAAAAAAACTTTGTTGTAAATGTTATCTTTCCTCCTTAACCCTCAAAACTTTGACCAGATTTTCTCCTTTCATTGTTGGGAACATGTGTTAATTTCACATGATTGACTTTTAGCCCTGGAAGCTGATACTTTGCTTTAGATTTTTTTTTTCTATGACTCAAGAGATTAACCTAGATTTTGAAGAAAGCTGAGTTGACAATGCATCCTTAATGTCAACCTGCACCTATTAACCTCAAGCATAGAGGAACACAGGAACCCTGCCTCTAACAATGCCAATATGAATTTGTTCTGGAAGGATCTGCCTGCTGTCATTTAGTCATTATTGCAACTATACCTATGACACTCAGAAAGCTCATACTTTTTATTTATTTTTAATTCCAGTAAATATGATGCTATCAAAAGCACCACTAAGTTCAAAAAATATTTCATAGCTAGCTGCTTTCAGGCTCTCTTTGTTTTTCAAACAATAAATTAAAGAAAGCACTATAGTTTATGAAATATGACTGCTTACTTTTCCAAACAACAATCTAATTATTCATTAAAGCCAAATAACTTGATTGGGTTCAACTTCCTTATTTTTTACTGACATTTCTAAACAACAACTATAGACCAATCATGAAACAACAATGTCACTGCAACAACAAAAAAAAGCTCAACTTGTGTTATCTGGGGTTTTTTGCCCTAATTCCATAATTATGATAACTGACACTGTCATTTATTTGGCATTTTTTGAAAATGGTGATTATTTTTGTTCTTGTACTTACTTTGTAAAGTTTACTGATAATTGAATTCCTTTGTGTTTACATTTTTTAATGATGTGAATGCTCTGTTTTGCACATATCCATCTTTTGAGGTTGATTGTCATCCACTTTTATTCAGTCCATTCTTTAATCATGATGTTCTTTCATCAAATAAGGGCACAATGTGATTAGAATAAATTTTGATATATTAAATTTCACTTGACTAATGTACAGATAAGATAATCACTCCAAATTTAAAGGCATTGGCCCATATTTCCACTGAAAAACTAACAAAAATTAATGGGTACCTTTACTCATTTACTGAACAAACACTTATTGTCCACTTATTATATGACAGGTACAGTGTTCATCCCCAAGACTATAAAAACAAATTAAATGGTGTTTTCCAGGGGCTGGGGAATGGAAGAATGGAATAATGGAGAGTTAATGTTTAAGGGACACAGATTTTCAGTTGGGGAAGCCAAAAAGCTCTGGCGATGGATGGTGGTAATGACTGTACAACAAAATGAATGCATTTCCACAGAAGTGAGCACTTAAAAATGGTTAAAACATTAAATTTATGTTACATATATTTCATCATAATAAAAAAAATTAGAAAAAGTCCTCAAGGAGTATACTACCTAGTAGGATCAACTGGGAACGACACTAATTATTACCAATTAAAATAAAATGTGAAAAGCTGGGATGCCTGGGTGGCTCAGTTGGTTAAGCGGCTGCCTTCGGCTCAGGTCATGATCCCAGCATCCTGGGATCGAGTCCCACATCGGGCTCCTTGCTCGGCAGGGAGCCTGCTTCTCCCTCTGCCTCTGCCTGTGCTTGCTTGCTCTCTCCCCCCCCCCTCTCTCTGTCAAATAAACAAAAAAATAAAATCTTTAAAAAAAAATGTGAAAAGCTCTATGATAGAACAATCCTTTGAATGCTGGCTGAACACATATAAGGAGCACCTGAACCAAATGGGGAAGGGAGAAATGTAAGGAAAAGTGTTACTGCACAGCATCTAGAAGGAGTGGAAATCTATCACCACTGCTATTCAACATAGTACTAGAAGTCCCAGGCTCAGCAATCAGACAACAAAAAAGAAATAAAAGGCATCCCAATCGGCAAAGAAGAAGTCAAACTCTCACTCTTTCCAGATGATATGATACTTTATGTGGAAAACCCAAAAGACTCCACTCCAAAACTGCTAGAACTCATACAGGAATTCAGTAAAGGGTCAGTATATAAAATCAGTGCACAGAAATCAGTGGCATTTCTATACACCAACAGCAAGACAGAAGGAAGAGAAATTAAGGAGTCAATCCCATTTACAATTGCACCCCAAACCTTAAGATACCTAGGAATAAACCTAACGAAAAAGGTAAAGAATCTGTACTCAGAAAACTATAAAGTACTCATGAAAGAAATTGAGAAAGACACAAAGAAATGGAAAAGTGTTCCATGCTCATGGATTGGAAGAAAAAATATTGTGGTAATGTCTATGCTACCTAAAGCGATCTCCACATTTAATGCAATCCCTATCAAAATACCATCAACTTTTTTCAGAGAAATGGAACAAATAATCCTAAAATTTATATGGCACCAGAAAAGACCCCAAATAGCCAGAGGAATTTGAAAAAGAAAACCAAAGTTGGTGATATCACAATCCTAGATTTCAAGCTCTATTACAAAGCTGTCATCATCAAGACAGTATGGTACTCACACAAAAACAGACACATAGATCAAGGGAACAGAATAGAGAGCCCAGAAATGGACTCTCAACTCTGTAGTCAACTAATCTTCGACAAAGCAGGAAATAATGTCCAATGGAAAAAAGACAGTTTCTTCAACAAATGGTGTTGGGAAAGTTGGACAGCCACATTCAGAAAAATGAAACTGGACCATTCCCTTACACCACACACAAAAATAGACTCAAAATGGATGAAAGACTTCAATGAGACAGGAATCCATCAAAAACCTTGAGGAGAACACAGGCAGAAACCTCTTTGACCTCAGCCACAGCAACTTCTTCCTAGAAACATCAGCAAAGGCAAGGGAAGCAAGGGTAAAAATGAACTATTGGGACTTCATCAAGATTAAAAGCTTTTGCACAGAAAAGGAAACAGTTAACAAAACCAAAAGACAACTGATAGAATGGGAGAAGATATTCACCAATGACATATCAGATAAAGGGCTAGTATCCAAAAATCATAAAGAGCTTAGCAAACTCAACACCCAAAGAACAAAAATCCAATCAAGAAATGGGCAGAGGACATGAACAGACATTTCTGCAAAGAAGACATGCAGATGGCCAACAAACACATGACAAAGTGCTCCACATCACTTGGCATCAGGGAAATACAAATCAAAACCACAATGAGATGCCACCTCACACCAGTCAGAATGGCTAAAATTAACAGGTCAGGAAATGACAGGTGTTGGCGAGGATGTGGAGAAAGGGGAACCCTTCTACACTGTTGGTGGGAATGCAAGTTGGTGCAGCCACTCTGGAAAACAGTATGGAGATTCCTCAAAAAGTTGAAAATAGAGCTATCCTGCAACGCTACCACACTACTGGGTATTTACCCTAAAGATACAAACCTAGTGATCCAATGTGGCATGTGCACCTGAGTGTTTATAGCAGCAATGTCCACTATAGCCAAACTTTGGAAAGAACCTAGATGTCCATCAAACAGATGAATGGATAAGGAAGGTGTGGTGTATTTATACAATGGAATACTATTCAGCCATCAATAAACCAAAATCTTGCCATTTGCAATGACATGGATGGAACTAGAGGGTATAATGCTGACTGAAATAAGTTAATCAGATTAATACAATTATCATATGAACTCTCTGATATGAGGAATTTGAGAGGCAGGGTGGGGGGTCATGGGGGACAGGGAGGGAAAAAGTGAAACAAGATGGGATTGGGCGGGAGACAACCCATGAGAGACTCTTAATCTCAGGAAAGAGACTGAGGGGGGTTGAGGGGTGCAGGGTAAGGATAAGGTGGCTGGGTTATGGACATTGGGGAGGGTATGTGCTATGGTGAGTGCTATGAATTATGTAAGACTGATGATTCACAGACTTGTACCCCTGAACCAAATAACACATTATATGTTAATAAAAAAAAAAAAAAAA
>ML105328.1:71673-107683 GCA_003697995.1 Taxidea taxus jeffersonii
AAAAAAAAAAAAAAAACAAAAAAGAAACCTCTTGTATTAGGGATTACATTCTCAAGAACTATGCCATTGTTAGCTCACTGGTTTTACTCAGTGGTTTCAGCTAAAATAATCAAAACAGTATGGTACTGACACAAAAACAGACACATAGATCAATGGAACAGAAACAGAGAGCTAAGAAATAGACCCACACTTGCATGGTCAATTAATCTTCCATAAAGAAAGCAAGAATGTACAGTGGGGAAATGACAGTCTCTTCAACAAATGGTTTTGGAAAAACTGGACAGCTACATGCAAAAGAATGAAACTGGACCATTTTCTTCCACTATATGCAAAAATACCTCAAAATGGATTAAAATACTGGAATGTAAGACCTGAAAGGATAGAACTCCTAGAAGAAAACATAGACAGTAAGCTCTTTGATATGAGTCTTGGCAATAATTTTTTTGGATATGTCTCCTCAAGCAAGGGCAACAAAAGCAGTAATAAACAAATGGGACTACATCAAATTTAAAAGCTTTTACACAGTGAAGGAAATCTTCAACAAAACAAAAAGGCAACCTACTGAATGGGAGAAGATATTTGCAAATCATATATCCAATAAGGGGCTAAGATCCAAATATATAAAGAACTTACACAACTTAATATTAAAAAAACAATTAAAAACTGAGCAGAGGATCTGAATAAATATTTTTCTAAAGAAGATATACGGGTGGCCAACAGACACATGAAAAGATGCCCCACATCACTCATCATCAGGGAATATAAATCAATACCACAATGAGATACCACCTTACATTTATGAGAATGGGAGGCATCAAAAAGACAAGAAATAACAAGTGTTGGTGAGAATAGCGGGAAGGTAAATTTGTGCTACTACTATGGAAAATTGTATGGGGGTTCCACAAAAAGTTATAAACAGAACTACCATACAATCCAGTATTTCCACATCTGAGTAGTCATCCAGAGAAAACAAAAAACCACAATTTGAAAAGATATACGTACCCCTATGTTCACTGCAACACTACTTAAAATAGCAAAGGTATGGAGGAAATCTAAGTGTCCTTCAATAGTTGAATGGATAAAGAAATGTGTGTGTGTATACATACATGCATACATACATACCATGGAATATTATTTTTTTTACATTTTAATCCTATTTTTATAAAGACTATGTAAGTTAATTCTATAACTCAATACTTGAATTGCCTAATTAACAACAATCTAAATACATGTATCAGCCAAATTATAGCCAGGAATATGAACTGTTTATATACATCAATGAAATTGATATGGGTATAATTTTTGGCTTTTAAGATGAAATATTGCCAATTCTGACCATGGTTTAAGGTAACTTTAAATTTGTTCTTTCAAGTATAATCTTTTAGGGTTTTTTATTTAATTATTTATTAATTATTTTTTTAATTTTTATATAAACATATAATGTAACCTCACCACCCTCTCCCAACACCCCTCCCCCCACCCCCCTCAGTTTGTATTATGACATTAAGAGTCTCTTTTGGTTTGTCTCCCTCCCAATCCCATCTTGTTTCATTTATCCTTTTCCTACCCCTTAACCTCCACCCCCGTTGCATCTCCACTTACTCATATCAGGGAGATCATATGATAGTTGTCTTTCTCCGATCCATGGAATATTATTTAGCCCATAAAAATGAATGAAATTTTGTCATTTGCAACAATATGGATGGACCTAGAGGGTAATATTCTAAGTGAAATAAGTCAGGAAGACAAACACTGTATAACTTCACTTAATATGAAGAATCTAAAAACACAAAATAAGTGAATAAACAAAACAGACTCCTAGACACAGAGAACTAACTAGTGGTTGCCAGAGAGTAAGGGAGTAAGGAGACAGGCAAAATAGGTAAAGAAGACTAAGAAATACAAACTTTCAGATATAAAATAAATAAGTCATAGGGATAGGGTGGCTGGGTTATGGACATTGGGGAGAGTACGCACTATGGTGAGTGCTGTGAAATGTGTATGCCTGATAATTCACAGACCTGTACCCCTGGGGCAGATAATACATTGTATGTTAATAAAAAGTAAGCCAAAGAGATAAAATCATACATGATAGGCAATATACTCAATATTGCAACAACTTGACATGTAACATATGATAATGAGACCTATCGTGGTGATTATTTCCAAATGTGTAAAAATATCTTATCACTATCTTATACGTCTGAAGGCGATATGATAATGGTATGTCAATTTTAATTCAATTTTTAAAAAGAATAAAATAGGGAAAACTCATAAAAAAATAACATAGCAAACATAAAAATGCTATTTTTAGTTCTAAAAATCATTACTGGGAACATGGAGACAGTGTTGTCCATCAACCATCAGGCTATTCCCCAGTGTAAACTGGTACATAGTTTTCTTCAAATAACCTTTCCTCATAAATGCTACAATGGAAGTAGATCCCTAGCAGATGAGGGCCACCTCGGAATATCTAGCCTTGGACTCTTACTGTCTTATTAAAGGATGAAAAATCAGTTTTAGTATTTATTTTTTTTTCCTGGTCATATTTAACAAAGACAAGTGAGCAACGTGATTTGTTTCTGGAAGAAGAAAAAATGTCCCATAATGCTTTTAATGGACACCCTAAATAAGCCTAATAGTGCTTTAAGTTACTAATGAATTGAATTTTATTCTTCATGCTAGTAGCCAAGCAATGATAAATAATTGCATCAAAGCCTTCTCTGACCTCAAAAATCCAACAGACTTCACTCAACTCAGAGACTGTTTGAAGTGTCAAAATGATCCCCATCACCTCTGATATAAAACAGGTTTGATTCTCAGAAACTCCCAGGTTCTTAATTAACTGCAATCAAATCAGTCAAACCTTCATCAGCATTCAACTGCTATTATCTTCCATCTAGAGATTATTGTCTCACTCTTCCAATGAGAAACAAATACTACTTTGTTACATAGAAATACCTTTAATCTTGCCAAGTACCTGAAGAAAAACATTTCCCAGTAAAGCTATTAAATGTATGTACTCAGAAATTTTGCTTTCTTAAGGACAGTTTAAAATCCAAAAACAATTCTGAATTTCTCTAAACTTTATGCAGTATAATTTAAAACTAAGCTATGAAACATGTCTAGATATAATCATCAAAAATTCAATCCATTAATTAAAATGTTTCTAAGATTTAAAAGTTTTAAACAATGATTTCCTGAATCACTTATAGCTTGAATGTATGTATATTAAAAATATAGACTATAGGGGCGCCTGGGTGGCTCAGTTGGTTGAGCAACTGCCTTCGGCTCAGGTCATGATCCCAGGGTCCTGGGATCGAGTCCCGCATCGGGCTCCCAGCTCCATGGGGAGCCTGCTTCTCCCTCTGACCTTCTCCCCTCTCATGCTCTCTCTCACGCTCTCTCTCTCTGAAATAAATAAATAAAATCTTTTAAAATTAAAAAAAATATATAGACTATAAATAAATGACCCTAAAGCATTTGTGTCAGCAAGGTAACTGACTCTAAACTAAATCGTTCAAAGTGGTTTTCACCAGATGGTTCTCAACCTGGACTTAAAACATGGATGAACCTAGAGGGCGCTATGCTAAGTGAAATGAGCCAGGAAGAGAAAGATACATTGCCTGGTATCACTTATAGGTGGAATCAAAAAAATAAAAGTTGAACTCATAGAAACAGAGTAGGATGGTGGTTGCCACGGACTAGAGGTTCTGTGAAATCTCTGGGAAAGGGGTATAAACTGTCAGTCATGAGATGAGCTAGTTCTAAGGATCTAATGTATATCATGGTGACGTGTTGTAAAACTGGAATTTGCTAAGAGAGCTGAATCTTAAGGGTTCTTCCCACTCCAAAAAAAAAAAAAAGTAACTATATGAGGCAATGGATATATTACTTAACATTGACTGTGTGAATCCTTTCATAACATATACATATATCAAATCATCACATTGTATACTTTAAATACATTACAATTTTGTTTGTCAAATATACTTCAATAAAAATGGGGACTTTTTTTTTTAATTCACCAGAGACACGTGCAAAACTCTGAGGCTCAGACCAAATAAATCAGAATCTTTAGGTAGGACAAAGGTATCAGTATTTTTTCAACTTCCCCAGGAGATTGTAATGTCCCTACAAAGTTGAGAAACATTGCTCTACTAACAGATGATCATATAAGGTCAATATGTTTGCTATTTAACAATATGAATTTTAGAAGAAAATAAGTATTTAATTTCCAAACATGTCATCATAAACCTAATCTTTACAGCAATTTTCCATCATTTACCATATCTCATCAATGAACTGTTTATTGAAGGCTTGGTTCTAACTCATTTCATTTTAAAGATTTTATTTATTTATTTGACAGACAGAGATCACAAGTAGGCAGAGAGGCAGGCAGAGAGAGGAGGAAGCAGGCCCCCTGCTGAGCAGAGAGCCCGACAAGGGGCTTGATCCCAGGACCCTGGGATCATGACCTAAGCGGAAGGCAGAGGGTTTAACCCACTGAGCCACCCAGGCGCCCCTCTTATTTCATTTTAAATGTACTGAAAATCATTCAAGTTTTCTTTTACTACACAATACCATCTATTTAATTAGCATACAAGGCTAAAATCAGCAAAGATGCTAGCCTTTCTGACTTGTGTGTTGCATCTTGGAATGCCAAGGGGGACAGCTATCAGACTTCAGAAAATCTTTTCCATTCCCTCTCCTCTTTTATTTCCCTTGGAGCTCTGTGAGAGCCCTAATAATTTACTTTTGCACTAACGAGGGTAAAGTGCCTGAGCTGCACATTCCATCACACCCACTGCAAACTTAACAACAGGATTTATGATGTGTGTGTGTGCCAGAATGTCTCTACTGCTCACGCTCACTCATCCCAAGCTTTAAATTGGCTCTCTCGGTGCTATTTTAATCTGTACAGACCCAATCACACACAGCGTACAAATGGTTCAAAGAAATGCACATAATAAAGTGGCAGAGGATGCAGTTTCTGTCAAGAATACCATTGTTAACTATGATTGAAAAGACATGAATTCTGGTAAAGATATGAAACATTTTTATGCCTACTGAATTCTGGAGGGAAGAAATATCCAAAAGGTAAAATAGGAATCCCTCTGGGAGTTCCAGGGACTTTCTCAATAAAAGGACACCTACAAATAATGATGTACAGTAGTAAATCCACTTTACAGGTTAACAAGCAAACTACCAGGGCTCTAACAGGTCACATATAATGAGCTGAATTGTCACTTAGATCTGTAGGGGTCCTTGACCAGTGGATTGAGCATGTCCTTTTGCTTTTTCTTATCTACTCCAATAGAGTCACTATTCCCTGACTAAAAACAGTTTGATAAGCGAAAGAATATTGATTCAGTTTTTTACCAAATGCCCAAGAGGGCTAAGTAAGTACCCACTTACTTAGAACTTAAGAACAAACACATTACATAGAAGCAGCTCATTTTATTTTTCCTACCCTATAGCAACATTTTCTGTTTGAGTCTTTGAAGGGCATCCTAGCAGTTAGAAATTCTAGCAGTTAACAACTGATGGGACACAGGTTTAGAACAATGACATGAAACAAGAAGCTGTTTCCTCCTGCCCCTGACATTCCAAGACCTAACTCTTTAGTTTCTAGATCCTGAAGCAATTTTAAGGGTCTTAGGACCCTTAAGGACCCACCAGGGGCTTTGTGGCATGGGTCAATAGGTATATGACATTTGATAAGGTGGTATTTCAATATCTAAATGACTGGTCTGGCTATTCTGAGTAAATATTATCCCTAACTCTAATGCATGGGATTCTACAATTCTAGTATTTATATGATTATTCAGAGTTTTGGATATTTTTGCATGATAATTTTCATCCTGGTTACATATGGTTATTTCCCCCTCTATCTTATTAAAATAAAAAAAAATCCTCACACAAATTAATGAATAAGAGAGATAGAGAGAGAGATGGGGTAGGGAGCATGGGAAGGAAGGAGAGTGAATAAGAGAGAAACAGAACGGCTGGTATACCTAGACAATGATTCCAATTACATAAACAACCCCCTCCCCAACCTTTCCTAATACTCCAGGCTTGCAAAGGACACGCAGCCACAGGTTTCTGCCACTCACAATCAGTCCCACCATTTATCAATTTTACCTTGCACAGTAGTCAGCAGAATACAAATGCAAAGATACAGGAATAATGATAATCTGAGCACAGCCTCCCCTAGATAGTAATGACTGTTGGCTGAAGCAGGTGCTGAGATGCAATAAAATTCATGTTAAGCAGCATTCCTATTCTGTAGTCTATCAGATGTACTAAGATATCTTTTGGTGGCATGTGGCAAACCATCAGTCAATTCTATCTGGCTATTCAATGAGCATAAAAGGAAATGTGCTTCTGTCACAAGCAAAACCATGTCCTGGACCAATTCTGCTGTATGCCATGAGGTTAACTCAACTTCCAAGCATTCACTGATTGAGCTGTGAGAAGTCTGAATCCCATGGCTATCTGATCGTGATTTCTGCATTTTTCAGGCTATTAACCTTTATTCAATCCAATTGTAAAATGCTCCTTTTTATTTGGTCTCAAACTGAATTTAATAACTGTTGCCAGATTGACAGTCTGAAAGATTGAGCCATGTAGGTCTGGCCAGTGGTATCTTTAGGAACATTCAGATAGTGATGGCCAACATGGCATTACTAACAGGAAGCTCCCCATATCCCTTAAATTATTTCTGCTTCCCCAGCTAGGAACCCACTCCAATGAGATGTCATACCTTTCAGCTTAAGGTTTCATCCCCTTTAAAAATGTTTACACTGCTCAGATGAGTTTATCAATCATTTAAACCATAATGAAATTGGGCTTATCATATCTTTTCCTAAAAAAAAGGCTTCTGTAAGTAAAGGGAAGAGAAATACATGAAGATTCTTATGACCGAAAAGATAAGCATGACTGAAAAAAAAGATGAATGGATGAGAAAAAAAGAATGCTGTTGTCTCACCCACATTTTTTACCAAAATGGCCTTGTGCTTAGATTTGATTAAAGGAGAGTACTGCCTCTCCCTAGTGAAGTCCTTTCCCAAAGAGACTTGCTACATAGCACATTATTTTGTACTGTGATATATAAGGGTAGTTGCTTTCTACATGCATGCTCCCCTTCTTCTTTAGTAAATAGCATTTTTTAAACATGGCACACTGCTTCTCAGAATTAAAAAACACATTTTTTAGAATCCCTTACTTAATAGCTATGTATAGCACATGACTATGCCTGGTCAATAAACCATAAGTGTCTGGGACTTCCAGGAAGGCTGACTAAAGAAAAGGGGCAATTTTGTTGTCTCCTATTTCCTTCTGTTACTAGCCTGACCTTAATGGTTAGACTTTTAGCCATCAGCTTTTATTCCACAATCACTCATTAAAATTATCCTTCGTGTACTCCTAACTCTTTGACCCCTTTCTCACGTCTTGTTTTATAACCTTGAGAAACTCAGGTCTTTACTGGCTCTGCACCTGTATCCACACAACTAAAGTGGAGTACAGAAAAGATACAAAACCATAATGAAGGTTCTCATCTTAAATTCATGCCTATGATCTCTATTTCAAATTACTTATTTTTAAAATTGTGCTATGGGGCACCTGGATGGCTCAGTTGGTTAAGCATCCAACTCTTGGTTTCGGCTCAGATCATGATCTCATGGATTGTAGGAAAGAGCCCCAAGTCAGGCTCCGCACTCAGCAAAGGGTCTACTTGAAGATCTCTCCCGCTGCCTCTCCCAGCTGCATGTGCTCACTCTCAATCTCTGTCTCCCCCTAAAATAAATCTTTAAAAAAACTGTGCTAAAATATATATAATATAAAATTTAATTTTTTACTAATTTAAATTCACTAATTTACCATTTTCAGTGTATAATTCAGTAGCATTAAGTATATTCACAGTGTTGTACAACCATCACCACCATCCATCTCCAGAACTTTTTTTAACCTGCAAAACTGAAACTCTCTACCTATTAAACAGTAACTCCTTGCACTCACCACCCCAACCCTGGGCCACCACTATTCTACTCCCTGTCTTTGTGGTTACCTTAGGGATTACATTCCACATCCTAAAGGCACAATATTATAATTTGAATTTACAACAGTTTAATTTCAGTAACATACAAAAACTCTGCTCTTATACACCTCCGTCCCTACCCCTTTTCAGTCACTGGTGTTGTAAACTACATCTTAATGCCTTGTGTGTCCAAAAACATAAACTAGTAATTATTCATTTTATTCATTAGTTTCTTAAATAATGTAGAAAACAAAAGTGTAGCTACAAATTAAAGTTACAGTAACACCAGCTTGTATAATTGTTCATGTAAATACCTTTACCAAAGATCTTTATTTTTTCATGTGATTTTGAGTTACTTTCCAGTGTCCTTTCATTTTAATCAAAGGCTTCCCTTTAGCATAAACTTCTATTTATCCAGAAATGTCTTCATTTCTCCCTCACTTTTAAAGGACAGTTTTGCCAGGACTCGGTTGATAGTTTTTATCCTCAGTAATTTGAATATAATGCACTGCCATCTGACCTCCAAGGTTTCTGACAAAAATATGTTATCATATCAGGGACCCTCTTGCATGTGATGAGTCACTTCTCTCTTGCTGCTTTCCAGATTCCCTCTTTCACTTTTTTTTTTCTTTCTCTCTTGGCTTTCAATATTTTTCTTCTTTTTATTACAATGTTCTTCAGTGCAGATCTCTTTAAATCTTTAATATTCTGTTTAGAGTTGTTGAGCTTCTTGAATGTTTCTATTTATGTTTTTCATCAAATTTTGGACATTATTTCTTCAAATAATCCCTTCCCACTTCTCTCTCTTTCTCATTCTGGGATCCCACAATGTACATGTTGGTCCACTTGATGATGTCCCAAAAGTCCTTTAGGTTCTATTCACTTTTCTTCAATCTTTTTACTTTCTGTACCTCAGACTTTATTATTTCAATTGCCTACCCTATCATCAAGCTCACGGATTCCTCTGGATGCTCAAATCTGCTTCTGAACTCTTCTACTGAGTTTATCATTTCAGTAATTGTAATTTTCACCTCCAGAATTTCTTTAGTTCCTTTTTTACCTCTTTATTGAGACTTTGTTCATACCTTGTTTTCTTAGCTTTCGTCACATTGTTTTAGCTCTTTCAACATCTTTAAGACAGTTTTTTATGTGTTTGGGTTTGTTTTGGGGTTTTTGTTTGGTTGGTTGGTTTTGTTTTTTTGTTTTTGCCTAGTGAGTCTCCATCTACTCTTTCTCAAGGATAGTTTCTATTGATTTATTTTTCTCCTTTGAATAAGCCATACTTTCCTACTTCTTTGTATGCTTTGTGGTTTTTTGCTGAAAACTGGACATTTGAATCTTATAATGTGATGGAGATCGGAAGCTCCCTCTTCTCCTGGGTTTGGCTGGGGGTTTTGTTTTGTTTTGTTTGGATTGTTGTACAGTTTCCTTGTGCCAGAGATCAGTCTGGGGTATAGATTTAATGGTTTCTCAGGTCTTTTCTGGGGCAGATATGATGACTTTCTAAATTTCTGTATATATGTGGCTGCTTTGGAGCTGATATCATAGTCCTTAAATATACGGCCCCCAAAGGGTAAAATAAGAAAAGTGAAGCAGGGACGACTCTTAAATCCCTTGGAAGTCACTTCAGCTGCCAAAGATGGTATCTACAACAATGGGAGGAGAGGTGTGCAACAAAGGCTACCTGTCTCTGTGTCTGCACCTCTGCAATCGGATGCAGCAGGTAGCAGTCAGAGCCCCAATCCTTGGTATCCTGGTGGACAGGATTCTTATTGTTCACAGTGGCTCCTGCAAGCAGCATGCAAATTACTTCAGGGATGTGTGCACAGCCACCTGCCACGGGGCTGAGGATGAGGGATGGGTAGCCGCTAATGAACTAAGAGCTGAAGCTGACTGAAGTTAACCACAATTTACTGTCAAAGCCATCACCTGGAAGTCGCAAGACTTCAGTAAACATCAGAGTTCCAAAATAATCACACCAGATTCTACCACAGCAATTGTCTATGTGGGGAGACAGATTTCTGGTGCTTCCTATTCTATCATCTGCCCTCCAACTCCTCCATGACCACTAATTCTTAAATTTGCCCACAAGTTGTATATTTCTTTAGTTAATGCATTTTTCCATTCATATACATTACATCATATATTCTCTTTCTGAGGCCTATAGCTTCCCCTCCCCCCCTTTAATCTGGGCTGATGACCTTATTTCACTGAGAAAATAGATTTAATCAAAAGAATATTTCTGCATGCTTTCACCACTTACACAAAAGCATCCGTGCCCAGGTATTTTTGTCTACTCCCTTGCGATTACAGAGGAGCCTGCCATTTCAACCCTAGATTTCCCCTCCCTCCTCTCTTCAGACATTACTCCAGGAATCTAGGAGTTTTGCCCTCTCTCTTCCACTATCATTGTTTTTCTTTCTACTGGAACTTTCCATTAGCATAAAAAATATTGGTTTTATTTTTCTTTCTTCAAAGAAGAGGACCCTCCTTCCCTTGACCCCACACTCTCCACTATCCATTAACACATATTTCTTTTTTATTTCATAGAAAAACTCATTAAAAGAGTGAGGGCACATGCTGTGATGAGCACTGGGTGTTATACTTAACTAATGAATCACTGAACACTACATCAAAAACTAATTATGTACTATACAATAGCTAACTGAACATAATAATAAAAAAGAATTTCTATACTCACTGTCTATGATTTCATTGTCTCATTCTCATTGATTCTTCCCCCAATTAGAATTTACCTCCTTCCATTCTATTAAAACTACTGTTAACACCAAAGACCTTCCTATTGCTTGATCCAATGGCCAATTCCCCACCATTTTTCTAACTGACCAACTAGTTGCACTGAACACAGATGATCACATTCTCCTCCTTGAGAATCTCTCTGTCTCTCAGAACTCCTTCTGAGTTTCCTTTTCTACTTCCTCCTTAGTTCTTTCTCCTCTAATTTTTGGGCCAAGTTTCAGTCTTGTGTCTTTCTTAAGTTCATTTCCATTGAGGGCTAATCCAGTCTCACAACTTTCATCATCATCTATATATTTATGGTCCCAAATCTGTATCCCCATCTTGGACCTCTTCTGTGAGCTCCAAACTTATATAGCCAACTGTTTACACAGATCTCCAATTGGAAGTTATACGAGTGTCCAACCAGGAGATAAAAACCATGCAGTAGGTTAAAAAAGGAAGTGTCAAATAAAGAATCATGAGGAATTATAAAAGAACAACTGTGACAAATATGATATCTTAGGACTAAGATATCCTTAGTATCCTAGAGAGTGTACTCATGGAAGGGCAAACTTGGAAGCGGTTCAGACTTTGTTGCAGAAGGTGTAGCTCAGGCTACCTGATAGTAGAGGAGACCAGAACTAGTCTGGAGTTGCAGGACAAGCAGTAAGCTACTCTTTGGAGGACAGGTGGGAACAAATAATCAGCAATGACCTGCAGAGGGAGTCAGGGCATGAACAGGAGAAGAAGTCCCTCAGAGAATGGGGGTTCTGGGTTCCACATCAAAGAGGGCTACAAAATAGTTACTGGCAGGCTGAAAATGCAATGTCATAGAGGGGCCAGATTCTGGTTCCAGTGCTAAAAGAGCTCCACTGGATGTTCTCACACCCACGCTGCCAGTGCCCACTCTCTACAAGAAATAGCAAGAAAAAAAAAAAAACAAAACCCTCTTCTCTTGCAATGTCCCTCTAGCATTCTTTATTTAAAAAGCTTAATACTGGGACGCCTGGGTGGCTCAGCTGGTTAAGCGGCTGCCTTCGGCTCGGGTCATGATCCCAGCGTCCTGGGATCAAGTCCCACATCGGGCTCCTTGCTCGGCAGGGAGCCTGCTTCTCCCTCTGCCTCTGCCTGCCTCTCTGTCTGCCTGTGCTGGATCTCTCTCTCTCTCTCTCTCTCTAACTAATAAATAAATAACATCTTAAAAAAAAAAAACATTTAAAAAAAATAAAAAAAAAAAAGCTTAATACTGTTCTCACTTTAAAGAAGAAATACTTAAAGGAATTCCATTGTTTATCACAATGCATTTTTGGGGCTGAGAAGCAGTGACTGGATAATTGATAAAAATATCTAATGGAAATAAAATTAAAAAAAAAATCTAATGGGCATTTTAATTTCATATGTCCAAACTAAACTCTTCATTTTGAGCCCAACCTTCCTCTTTTTTTGGTCTTCCCCATCTCAGTAAATAGCAACTCCACTCTTTCAGTTCATCAGTCCAAAACCTCTGGTGCCATCCTGACTCCTCTTTTTTGTTCCCATTCCATCCTCATTATCTTAACAAACGATGTTGGCTCTATTTCCAAACTAAATCTGAAATCAGTCTACTCCTTATCAAATCCACAGCTGCCATCGTAGTCCAAGCCACATCCCCTCTCACAATGATAAGTGCAATAGCACTCTGACTAGTCTCCCTGTTCCCAGCTGGTCAATTAGCAGATCTCTTCTTTAGCATAGCAGTGAGAAGTAGTTCTGATGAAACTAAAGTATAAATTATATCATGTCAATTCTCTAACATCTCCCCTCCTCTACCCTCAGGCTAAACTGGAAGTTTTCACAGTAGCCTATAACACCTACTCAATATGTTCCCTTTCCCCAATCTCTCTCATATCCTATCTAACCCTGCACTCATTCAGCTCTACCCATATTACCTGTTTGCTTTTTCCCAAATATATGAGGCCTATTCCTACCTTAGGGATTTTGTTGCTTCTTTCCTTTGCTTCAAACACTTTTGCTTCAGGTATCTGCATGGCTTACCCCTTGATATTCTTTGGGATTTCACTCAAATATCATCTTCTCTGCCAGATATTTTGTAGCCACTCCATCTAAAATGCCAGGAGATCCTAGAACAGTTCCTGCCACAGGGTAGGTACCAAATAAATACTAGGTGAATAAGTAAATAATGAATCTTGCTATTAGGTGACATTGTGAATGAAATTCATGTGGTGAAAAAGTGATGATATGATTCAAGGTATCTGATAATACCATAGAGCCACCATACTAGCCCTGGATTGCCTACCAACAGAATATTTTTAAGTGGAGAAATAAACTTCTGTCTTATTTAATCCACTATTATTCATGCATTTTATTTTTACTGCAGGAAGTTGACTGATCCTGATCTCTCTTCTTATATAACTCATTGGATCTCAATCCTAAATTTGTATTATAATCACCTGAAAAGCTTTCAAAAACCACTAATATTTTGGTCTCACCTCCAGAACTATGGATTTAATTGATCTTGGTAGAGTCAGACATTATTACTTAGAAGCCTCCTAGCAAAGGTACCATGTAGCCAAGATTAAGTTGAATTGGTCTAACCCTTTTTGTTAAATGTTTTTGTATGTTTATTTCAGAGACTTAATTCTCCTTTTTGGTCTTAGTTTTATATTTGGCTTCTGTGACTCTTAATCTACCACCTTTGGATTGCACCAAAGCTACACCAAAGCAGTAGAACAATAAAATAATAATAATTAAAACAATAAACACTATTTGTCTATTATTTATACCTTACAATGTTTTCACATAACAACAAATGCTATTAAGAAAGATTTGATTACTTTTCCACTCTGCACTTTGATGAGCGCTAATCCTTGGTTAGGTCTCTGATCAATATAACTTACTATTATGTTCAATTCTTTGGTTTGTCCCAAGCTCTAAAATAAACTGACACAGTCCAGTCCTTCCTCCACAGGGGCCAAAGAGCAGGTGGAAAAGCACCTGGGTGGCTCAGAGGGTTAAGCCTCTGCCTTCAGCTCAGGTCATAATCTCAGGGTCCTGGGATCAGGCTCTCTGCTTAGCAGGGAGCCTGCTCCCCTGCCCCGTTCTCTGCCTGCGTCTCTGCCTACTTGTGATCTCTCTGTGTCAAATAAATAAATAAAATCTTTTTTTTTTAAATTAGGATGGAGCTTTTTCCTATAGTGACTAGAGAAAGAAAATGAATACTAAATCAATCTGTTGTAGACTCTGATTCACATGATCCCGGCAAAGTAGCCCAACACTTAAAGTGTACAAGAACAAATCAAGCCAACTGAGCAAGGAGGATGGATACTAAAGCCAAGGAATAAGACTTCAAAAGACTTCAAAAGAAATATCACATGCCTATTGATTTGAGTCAGGGGGCATTTTTATTACAAAACCAAATCTATACCTATTAAATAAAAACAAATGCTACAGACTCACAGCATTTCATTGCTATTCTATCTATAACCCTGGTAGCAGAGAGACACATATCTATTTCTAGAATTAGAATGGAGGTAATTCCAAGGGTTTTACCTCACCTCTGGTTCCTTGACAGCCAATTCTGGAATTTCTGATTGCCACCCATGTTAAATGATAGAAAAGAGCCTTCATGAACCAAGACAAAATGGGGATGAATACTGTAACCAAAAATCCTTGCCTTAGCCCAACTGAAGGATAAATTATGTCATGATTTCCATGCTTAATAATTACTATATTATTTTTATTATTGAGAAGCAGCATAACATAACCTTATAAACACTAAAGAAATGTTTTATGCTCCAGCTTCCTCATTAATAAAATGGGAATAATGACAATATCTCTTATGTTAGTCTACTGTAGGGATTAGCTGAGTTATCACATAAAATGTTTAGAAAATACTAATCCCTTATACAAACTGGGAAATATATGCTGTTATTATTTAGAACTAGTAACAATATCACTGTTAGTAATATCACCATTAGTAACATTATCATATAAGGAAATCTATTTCCCATAATATCTATTAGTTAGGCAAAAGATAGTTATGGACTGAACTGTGTCTTGCCAAAATTCTTATGTTTTAGTCCTACCCCTGGTACCTCAAAATGTAATTATATTTAGAGATAGGGTCTTTAAAAAGGTAATTTGGCAAATGAAGTCATATGGGTGGGCCCTAACCCATGACTAGTGTTCTTGTAACAAAAGGAGATTAAGGCACAGACACACATAGAAGGAATATCACATGAAGTCACAGGGAGAAGATAGTTATCTAAAACATAAGAAGCCTCAGAAAAAAAACAACAACTGTACTGACACATTGATCTCAGACTTTCAGCCTCCAGAACTGCGAAGAAATAAATTTCTATTGTCTAAGCCACCCAGGCCATGGTCCTTTATATGGCAGCCCAGCAAACTAACACAACAGTACATTCCTTTATTTTATATAAATGTACTAAATTATTTCTTGCTCACCCCTTGCCAAGATAATCTAAATACAATTTCAGTAATTCCTGGTGATCTCCCCGTCGCACCATTATTAGGGTAATAATGACATATGAGGGTGTTAGGTAGCACAATGACAGAGGGTGACCTCTCTGGTCATTGTCCATCCACCCAGTGGTTACCACCTAGACATATTCCACATGGTCCCTCTGGGTCCAGCCTTCTTCCTGCTTACAGCTTGTGTGCGCCACAGTGGAGATGTAGAATTCTCAGCAAGTCTGGGATCTACACAACATTCCTCCCTGAGGTCCGATTTCCCCATCACAGCACTGATAGTGAGCAGGGTCCCTACTCCGACCTCTGAGGTATCTTACAATGATTACCCTCTTTCAAACCTCTCAAAGGAAATTCTTCAGCATGAACATTAATCCCTTCTCTTTCATCTCTCTCATGACTCATTCTTTCCTCTCCCTTAAGGGAATCTAGCATAACCTTATCAAACGGCCTAGGTTGTTAGAAAATGAAAATCTGGGTGGAATTAAAATTTCCTTTTTTTTCATACCCAATTTTTCTGTGAGAAAAACAAAGAAGAACAGAGCCTGATTACCTATTTGAATGAGGACACAGTCAGAAAAATAGAAAAAACATATAAATTAACATCTTAAAAGTTATCCTGGAAACATTATCAGTAGATTCAATACAAACTCTTAAAGTCACAAATTTCATGATTTTTAATTCAAAAAAATGTGTGTGGGCTTCTTTCCTTCCTCTTCCCTTACACCTGTCATCTAATTTAACGTGCTAATTCATTTGTAGAAGGTGACTGTTGTACTCAAGCAGAAAAGGTGAAGTGTTTCTACCAGCTAGGCTGTCTCTTCTCTGACCTCTACTCTTTTGGCTGAGGAGACAGAAGAAAAAGTACCAGGCAGGGATTTTAGTTGCAAGCAAGAGAAACCAGCCATAACTGATTAAACAGGGAAGCAAAAAAGAATTTATTAAAAAATCTATTGGAATCACCAGGAAAGCCTGACTATCCTGCTCAGAACCATGCATCTTGAAACAATGCAACAAATTAGGCTGTAGAACTAGGCTGGCAAAGAAACTTTTTCCTGGGCAAGGGTGAGAAAACTGAATGTCCTAGCTACTATAGTCACTGCTTCACCAGGAGCGCAATTTTAAAAATGATCCCTTTTTCATGTCACCCTGTGTCACTAGGTCCATACTGAAAACCTATTGGAGGTAGATCCAGTTGAGCGAGCCTTATTTGCCTAAGCCCTAGCTTCAAATGAGGGTGAAGGTGGGTATCTGGCATTTTTAATTTCTGTAGTTTAAAGTTGGCTCTGTCTCTCACAAAGACTCATCTCACATAGGAAGAGGATTCAAACACCAGGCAGACAAAGAAACCTAAAAAATCTCCACAACAAAGAGACCACTAAAAAACTAAAAGAAAACAGGACAGGAATTCAGGATTCAGTTAGAAATGCTGTGAGCTGCAAGTAATAAAATACCTAACTAGGAGTTAAACAAAAAATTATAAAAAACTGGAAATTAAGACATTGCTTATTAATTAGGTCAGTAGCTCAGGCATGTCAAGATTAAGTCACAAATTCTTTTGGCCTTTCCCTTATCACTCCAATACAACTGTTTTTAGCTTCAAAGCTGGACAAAGAGAGGAGGAAGAAGAGTGCCAAGAAACTTCAACAAACATCTCACGGGCCAGAATCACTGGCAACCTTCCACAGGAAAACATATCACGAAAGCCATAAGCTAAAGCAGTAGTCTCCTTTTACATAAGGCAGTGCCACCCTGCAAAGCTCCTTTAAACAATCCCAATTGAATCTAATTTCTAATACATGTGTTCCTGTTGTGTTATCAGAGGTACATATATCCCAACCATGAGTGATCACTTTTATGACCTATAATTTTCACATTTTCAAAATTTTAACCATTAATTGTCTTGGCATATGTGAACACACAGTATGTTACAGAGCTAAAATGATGGAAATCAAGGAGGGTCATCTTATTTATGATTGCCTTCCACATTAATAGGTGCATCTATGGAACTCACAGACAACTGCACCTCTTTTTTCTCTCCTACCAGACATAGTTCATAGTCATTACCAAGAACATTTCCTTTACCTTAACTAACAGTGTCCATATTTTCATGGCTTTCTATGTTTTCTTATTTCTCATGGCTTTCTATGTTTTCTTAGTTCTCATACCCTCTGAAGACTTACTTAAGTGACATCTAAAATGCCATTTCTAGTGTGCCTGGGTGGCTCAGTTGGTTAGGATTTGACTCTTGATTTTTGGGTCAGGTCATAATCTCAGGGTTCTGAGATCGAGATCGAGCCCTGCATCAGGTTCTACATGCAGCATAAGATTCTCTCTCTGCCTCTTCTTCTGCCCCTCCCCCATCTCTCTCTAAAAATATATAAATAAATAACTTATAGATAAATAGCCATTTCTAAAGTTCTGGTGTGTTCTTCAACCACCTTTACAACCACCTCTCTTGAGGCCTAGTTTGATTCTGGCATTCTGAACCCTCCCATTTCCTATATCTGTGCTGCTCTTTATTTTAAAGAGGAGACCAGATATATAGCAGTAAACAGAAGGCCACTTCACATATGAAGGGGATATCAAAATTAAGTAGACACAAAAATGAAAAGAATCCTATGAACAATCACTCAGGATACTGTGGGTTGTAATCTAGGCTGTGCTATTTGTTATGCAAGTAATTTTGACCATGCCACCAATCTCCTATGGACCAATTCCACCATAGGCACTTTATTTCTCATATTCTTGTGAAGAGTCTTGTGAATACTTTGGATATTGTAGGTATTTAAATTATTTCTAGAGAAAAAGTAATGCAGGCTATGTATTATTATTTATAGTGATCTTGAACCCTCCTGGAAAGCATTCAGCAGATACTATCTACCCTCACCTCTCTGTTTCCTTCCCTGTTCCCTACTTCACCTCACATGCCCTCTAACTGCCTTCCTCTTGACTGCAATAATCTTATACCTCACATAGAAAAGGCAAACAAAAGAAATAGGTTCATATTAGAGTCTTCCCAGGGAAAACTGTAGAGATCAATCTGGTTTCAATCACCTTATTCTTTTTTTTTTTTTTTTAAGGAATCGTTTTTTTAAGTAATCTCTATATCCAATGTAGAGCTCGAACTCACAACTGCAAGATCAAGGGTCACACACTCTATCAACTGAGCCATCCGAGCACCCCAATCACCTTATTCTTAATCTCTTTGTCAGAACCCCAACAGTGGGTTCTGCTCTCTACATTAGCTCTGAAGGGCAGTTATTTATTTTATACTATGAAAGTCTCTGGTTCAGAGGGTTGATTTCTTGAAATCTGTCCAGTCTTAACTAAGACTCAGCTATTGATCTGTGCTTTTGCCACATACTCTGAACCTGCCTAATGGGTTAACGGTGCTAAATGTTAGGGTTCTTAATATTTGGCCTTAGCCTAGCCTGGTAATTCATCCTGCTGTGCATCCAATTTCTTCCAGAAAGGGATGGTAAAGATTTTAATGTGAGTCCTATGGGGAACCTACAGCCAGATTAGAACACGGCTTTCACAGGTTTCTGACTAATGTCCGGTGAAACTGAAACTAACTGACATGATTTCTACACAAGTGGGAAAGCCCATATGTTAGATAGACCCTTACAATGGATACCCACTTACTCAGGGGAGACTTAGCTTGACAGTTAATCAAAACATGCGCAAAACCTAGAAGAAGGTATTCTTTGTTTGCTTGCAGTTTTCTTGCAGTTTTCTCTTTCATTTTCATGTTTTACTTTCCTTTTTTAAAGGCTTCTTTTAAGAAGACTTCTTTGTTGCCTGGAGAACTCCTACTGACAAGTTTAGTTTATCTTTGATTTTTAAAATTACTTGATGTATTCATGAAGAGAAGTGCCTACTTTTCTGTTTCTTATATCTCAGCAAGCTTTTGTCTTCCAGTGTTTGTACTTTGGTAAATTTGGACTCCAGTGTTTTCCAGAATAAAGAATATGTTCATTAGAGGCACCATTGTTTCTCCATGCAGTAGATAAAAGTGTGTTCCAGCTTCTCATTTTATCCATGAAAACTCTGTTCAAGAAGACCTCTGTGGTGCTAACAAAAGATCAACTGTCCACCGACACACATGAGAACAGTTGCAAATGCACATCACCTGGGGAAAGCTGAGGAGGCCAAGGGCAGTACAGCAGGGCCACACATTCCAAAGCAGTGTGGGAAACAGATGTTAAAAGTGAAAACACCCAAATCATAACTGCTCATGCAAGAAAAAGCAATTTATTGGCTCACATACGTAGATGGGAGGATAGTGTATAGTATAGGATGTTACAAGGATAGTGTATAGTACAAAAGGAAGAGGTGAAGAACCAGGGCCAACAGAAGGGAGCTGGAACTCAGAGGTCATTATCTCTTCTGCTGCTCAAATATCTGCTTCTCTCTACTTGGCTTACTTTCCACCAAAGACTCCTTCCTCTTATTTATCAAGAAAAGTGTCTATCAGCTGGGTTTGTATTTAATCTTCCCTCATACTTTCACAACAAATTATTTTAGAGTTCATTAAAAAAAAAAAGCAAGAAGACAACAAACAAGCAAGAGAGGGCTCTGGAACTCCTTCTAAAGTTGCCAGATTTAGCAAACCAAAATACAGGACATCCAGTTAAAACTGCATTTCAGATAAACAATAAATATTACTTTACTATAAGTATACATCAATACAAACACATCCCATTCAATATTTGACGAGATTTCTACAGAGGTGAAAAAAATACCGTAACTTAGACCTCTTATTCACTGTTCATCTGAAATTCAAATTTAAGTGGGAATCCTGCGTTTTATCTGGAAACCCTACATATTTGGGCCAAGTTCTCATCACAGAGAAGTCACTGTGCTTGTTCATACCCTCACCCCACCTACTCACCATAAGGGTAAAGTCTGATACCAAGAAAAAAATAATGAGGAAAACACTGCCACATACAGGCAAAAATAATAGCTATGCCATTCCATAATAAAGGTGGCTAAAGGGGGATGGAGAGGAGCCAAGGATAAATGAGTCAAATCTATTTTGCTTGGGGCTTGGCGTAAAAACTGGAGAGGCTGATCAAATCTGGTTTTCACCACTAAAGATCCTTATTATTATACATTGCCATTGATTACAGAACAAAGCCACAAAAAAAAAAGTCTATCTTCTGATGGTTTTAGAAAACATAATAATTCCTATGTAATTGGTATACTGATGTATAAGACAAGTGGTAGGGGTGGACTAAATGACTATGTTTTAATATTGGGGGCATTGCCAGAATGGTAGGCGATTTTATTTTACTGTTTTCCTGGGATTCAAGAAGCTTCTTTGAGCTTCTCTCA
This sequence comes from Taxidea taxus jeffersonii, assembly GCA_003697995.1. NCBI lineage: Eukaryota > Metazoa > Chordata > Mammalia > Carnivora > Mustelidae > Taxidea > Taxidea taxus. The sequence goes on from ML105328.1 coordinate 92,285, forward strand.
GTGGTGATTATAAAATAATAAGCAAAAAAACATGCTGGCTCCGGCATCAGGCAAAATGACAGAAATATAGGCTTGTCTGAGTTTGGCAGCAGCACACTTAATTACATTGACAATGTGTGGCTGTGTCATTTCTTAGGAACTAATTATTCTATTCTTTGGGAAAGCAAATGTCCCGAAGGACATGGTTTTTGAAATACAACTTTTGGACCAGCGATCTCAGATGTAGGGTATCAAGTTATGACTGGTTGTTGATAGGATGGTTTTAAACTTTAAAATAAAGACAACCATTCTAAACATCTGTATCTTTTTTTAACAAAGAATAATGTAAGTTGATATGGCTATTGAATGATGATAAAATATACTCCTTAAAAATTTCAAAGGCTAAATGTAATTCCTCAGAAGAGGATCAGACTTTAAAATTAGTTTTCTACACAAAACAGGAAAGAGAACAAAGTATCCGAACTAAGTTTAAGTGGGAACAACCACTTCTGTGGATAAACAGTGACTTGTCAAAAATCATTAGTTTTGATAAACTGGTTTAAAATGACCATGAAACTGACAAGAGTGACAAATACCGATGTGTATGTCTGAAAGAGAACACAGAGAAAGAGACAGAGACTGGCTTTTGGGAAGATACATTAGGACATGAAGACAGTTTTGGACACCATGGAGAGAAGGAGACATGGGCCATGATTACTGTACTAGTCAGGACCAGCTGTACCTCTCTGACTTCTCCCTCTTTCCTTTGCTGGTTTACCTTCCTTTCCCTTTCACCCTCTAAAATTTGAGCATTTCTCAGAGTGCTTTCTCAATACTCTCTTCCTCACTAAATGGTCATGAATGGAACACAGCTCCTGCATAAGTTTGGCCAGTTGTGCAGTGCACATTATATCTATGTGCCCTGCAAACCTATCAGCTTTTACGTGGCAGTCTAATGAGGATCCATATCTATCTCTACCCCTCTTTTACCTTCTGACCTCCACTCATGAACCTCTAGCTGCTTACCTAACAATTCTTTCAACCAGATAATAAAAGCTAATTTTATTTATGCTCAAGAGCAGAAGGAATTAAGAGCAGAGATCTTCCTCCACCAGTAGAAAACAAAAGTTGCATAAAACCATCCCCATTTGGTTGACATTTTTTAAGAATAAATGGCTTATTGTTACCAGACTTCCACATTTCCCTTAATACTATGAAAATGTAGTTCCAAAGGGAATTCTCAAAGGACTTGGTTATAAGAACACCACAGAGTCATAGCAGTAGTGAAGGGCAACTTAATGGGCAACTCTCTAAACCCTAGAGTGCAATGATAATATTTCAGCTTAACAGCGGTTCCTGCTTGCTGGGGCAACCTCTAGCGGTAAGTGGAGAGAAAGGAAAATGTCTGAGACCATGAAGTGAGAGCTAACAACAGACACAGCAGCTTACTCAGCAGGCTGCTTTTGAAGACAGTTCCAGCTATCACCCAAGGACACAAATGTGAGCAAAGAGAACTAGCAGAGCTACATGCTCTGACCATTCAACAAACATTTTTATGCTTGCCTACCTCCCAGGTCATACCCTTGTCTCCGCTCATGAGATTAGTGTGGGCTTAGCAGTTGCCACCATACAGACCTGAAACCTTAACTTCCTTCCCTTGCTTATTCCCCAGCTACTTCTGCATTTGGGCACTCTAAACCAAAGTACAAATTATGCCCATTTCCAGATCTACAACTATGCAGCTGAGGTCAATCTCAGAAGCTTCAAGGTGCTTTCATCTTCTTTGAGGGAGACTACTTCAGTGAACTGAAACCTTCCAAATACCCCAGCTAATCTTCAATAGGAGTTTGCCTTCCCTGTTTCCAAACAATGTTTCAATTATTTTTTTAAGATCTCTCTAATTAATGCCAGGAAAGCAAAATCTCCAATTAACTTCCTCAAACAAAATTTAGAAAGTAATCCTCATACTGCCATGTTATTCATTGCTCAAAACTTTCAACAACTTCCCATCATTCATAAAATTATAAAAGCAAGAGGACTGCAAAAAATTTCTACCATACATCTACACAAAGCTAGCTGATCTCACTCTACTGTCCCTGAATGACTGAAGTGCACATCATTTCTCAAATATACTCCTAACATCATATAGTTAGTTGCCTATTATATTCCCTCCACCTGCAATTCCATCCACCTCACCTGTCAAAATGCTACTCTTCATTCAAAGGATGACAGCAATGCCACTGCTTTCATGAAATCTTTTTAGTTACCCTCAGACAACGGTAATGGCTCCATCTTTAAAATTCCACCAGATACAGTGCCAAGACTGCAGGCTTTAAAACTCAACACAGTAAAGTATGAATCCTATTCAGATTCACTTTGCCCTGTGTCTTAGAGAAATTTGCTTAACACCTTGACCCCCATGTTTAAGATGATTTTTCCTCATTTGTAAAATACAAATAATATTTTCTTGTCAGGATAACCATAATATAAATCACATAGAGAGAGCAAGGCACATAACATGTGCTAAGTACATAGCAGCTACTGCTATCACTATGAATCATATTATCTTCTATACCTTTGCCAGGTAGGTAACAAAAGACACAAGCCAAAAATCTGGAAGCCACAGCAGGTCACTTATAGGAGTGCAAGGACAAGTTCCTAAGTATTGATCAAAACCCAATACAGGTCAAACTTTGAGATTTATATCTAATTGGCTCAGCACTTAAGCAAAATTCAAACCAATAACTGAGTGGTTATTTTAATAGAATTGCCTAACTTCTTCCTGCAAATACAGTTGTTTCTGCCACAAGAGTGCCTTAATAATGTCAAGTTGTAATTTCTGACAGTACTGTAATCAACTCCATTATTATTCACTATCTAATTGATTATCACATCTTTGCTTGCACAAGTACCTAAAAATTTCCTACGCTTATGGACTCATCTCCTTACTTCGAATATCAGCTTACTGAGGATGACCACATCTTAGAGCTTTTTCTATTCCTCTTAGATCTGGATGTAGCAAAGAGTAGGCATCAAGAAAGCAAGTGCTTACTGTCCCACCCTGAACTCCAGGATTTCTCACAAGTTTGAAGTGAGGTATGTGTGGGAGTGAGGGTGTTGAAGTCAAAGCAGGACACTGGAACTTTCCCTAGTCATCATTGTTCTCATAGCACTGCTCTTGTGAACTCTCCATTGTAATACCTCTTTTCAGCTCTCTCTGGAACTCAAAATCTAGGCACAGAACATAGCTCTTTCCTCAGTTCTTCTGTGACACCATCTACTCTCTCTTTGCCCACCAAAAAAGAAATAGACCTCACATAATATTTTAAAGATTTTTATTTATTTATTTGACAGAGATCACAAGTAGGCAGAGAGGCAGGCAGAGAGAGAGGGGAAGCAAGCTCCCTGCTGAGCAGAGAGCCCGATGTGGGGCTCAATCCCAGGACCCCAAGATCATGACCTGAGCTGAAGGCAGAGGCTTAACACACTGAGCCACCTGGGCATCCCAGATTTTAGCGCATATAACAGACTATTGACATTTGCAGCAATGGAAGAGACTGACATCACAAAATGCAAGTGTTTTGGTTTGCTAAGACTGTTGTAATAAAATACCACAAACAGGGCCGCTTAAGCAAAAATATATTTTCTCACATTTCTAGAGGCTAGAGGTCTAATATCAAAGTATTAGCAGTTTGGGATTCTTCTGTGGCCTCTCTCCTTAGCTTGTAGACAGCCACCTTCTCCCCGTAGTCTCATATGACCTTTTTGCTATGTGCACACATCCCTGGTGTCTCTTTGTGTGTCCAAATTTCCTCTTCTTATAAGAACAGCAGTCAGATTTGAACAGACTTATAAGAACACCCTCATTTTAACTTAATCACCTCTTTCAAGACCATGTCTCCTAATGCAGTCACATTTTGAGGAGGTATTGACGCTTAGGGCTTCAATAAATGAATTTTGAGGGGATAAAATTCAGCCCATAACTTCAAATTGAAATTCAACTTAAAGTTCAGCAAGTAACTTCCATTACAGTAGCAGGCATTCTTGTTCCCAGGAAAGTTCCTTAGTACTCTGACACAAGGAACTTCTCCCAGGCCACCTGTCTTCAGAACTCCCAGCTCCTATATGGACAAACTCTAGCTCCAACTGATAATACTTTTTTTGCTTTTGTTTTGTTTTACCACCAAATTATACGCTAGTAAAGTTTAAACCAAAGTTTATCTTTTTCAGGACATATTGATTCAGAGTCTCTCTGTTAATACTCAACTAATGCAAATAAGAGGTTCCACTAAATTTATTTATTTTTTCTAACATTTTTTTAAAGATTTTTTATTTATTTATTAGTGAGAGAGAGAGAGAGAGAGCGAGCAAGCGAGCACAGACAGACAGAGAGGCAGGCAGAGGCAGAGGGAGAAGCAGGCTCCCCGCCGAGCAAGGAGCCCGATGTGGGACTCGAAACCAGGACGCTGGGATCATGACCCGAGCCAAAGGCAGCCACCTAACCAACTGAGCCACCCAGGCGTCCCTCCACTAAATTTATTAAGCACCAAGAACTTTTCAATCTCTTCCTGCACATAGCAAAGATTGAGACTGAGGTGCAGCCACAGTCCACCCTGGGATTTAGACTACCTGAACGTACCTGGTAAGCTGGTTGTGTGAGGGTTTGGACTGAATATTCACACAGGAGGACACATTTTGTTTATGTATCAGAGGTCAGTGAGGAAATAGAAAACACTCTTGGTGTTTTAAACACAGGGAACTTAATATAGGAAAGGGATTACACATAGATGAAGGAGAAGCCAAGCAGGGCATAATGAAGAAATGATGAGGAAGAACAGAAAGCTACCATCATTTGTAGGTCTGGAGCAATGCACTAGGGAGGTTACTGCCTAGGGAAATTCAAAGCTTAGGACATGCAAGAGAGCTAGAGCCATGGCAGGGTATGCCTAGTAGGAGCTGGGTATACAAAGGGAGAGCTATTAGCAGGAACTGTTACCCTGAAGATACAGCCATTTCCAGAAACTGCTGCCTAAGGCAGAAGAATAGGATAGACATCCTGGCTTCTAGATTGCTACAACTCTCTACTATTCCACCAGTACCTCCCACAAATGAAAACATACCTGGAAGCCTGAAAACATAAAAGAGGCAGAATACAATAAATAAAGACAAGATAGAAAATAACACAGGGCAGGAACTGGATCTTATTTCAAATAGGCCATGACCAGAACTATATTTCAAGGAGAATTAAGACAGCAGAGTAAATCTGTCTCATAGATTATATCCTCAAGTATCATGAATGGATTAATGCTTGACTTCTACAAATGCCAGGGAAAACTTCAAAAACATAATGAAAGGAGATTTTTATACCAAAAACTCTATGCTACTGGAGAATGAGATTAGCAGAATAATAGACCCCAAAGATGTCCACATCCTAAACCTTGGAATCTGTGAATACGGCAAAAGAGACTTTACAGATATGGTTAAGATTATGGGCCATGAGATGGGGAGGGTATTCTGGATAATACAGGTGGGCCAAATCTAATCAAATGGGTCATTTAAAAGTAAAGAATATTTCCTTGCATGGTTGGAGAGAGATGTGACTATGGAATGGTCAGAGATGCATTGTTGCTGGCTTTGGAGACAGAAAGGAGTTACATGTCAAGGAATGTGGGTGACCTCTAGATGCCACAAAATGCAAGGAAACAGAGTCCACCCTAGAGTCTTAAGAAAGAAACATGATCTGAACAACACCTTGGTTTAAGCACAGTGAGACCTGGCTTCTAACTTCTAGTCTACAAATCTATAAGATAATGAATTTGTGTTGTTGAAAGGTACAAGATTTGTTACAACAGCAGTGGGAAATTAATACAAGAAAAAAAAAGAGCTCTTCTCGGAATGAGTAACAGAGTTTAAATGAAAGTGGGAGTAGAAGGAAAAGGAGCATTATTCTGACTTCTATATGAAAAACAAGATGGCTTTGGTGCACCATGGTCTCCAAAGAAGTCAGCACCAGCACATCAATCATCATGCAGTGTTAGCTGTGACTCCTGAATAGCAGAAAAGATCAGGAGAAAGTAGCTTGAAGGCCAACACTCAACAGAGATGCTGAGGCAGCTCAAAAAGTAGAGGTCTCAACAGAGAGCACCATTAGGATCCCGGGTAGTGCTAAAAGACTTAGTATATTCCAGGTGATGATGGACAGGACTTCTTCATCAACACATAAGGAAGTCACAGTGAAAACTTCACAGTGAAAAATTCTGATGGCATTCCTCTATTCCTTTATTCTTAATTCTTTCCCAAAGCCCTAGATTTGGGGTATGAAGAAAAGTGTTGAATGCAAGACCTAGGTAATAAACAGTGACACAGTTTTGTAATCAAAACAGAATTTTGAACAATTAATAAATATTTGAAGAGATAAATTAGTTGCTAACAAAAATGGATAAAGACATATATTCCAATTATTGCTGATTATGTTCTGCACATCTATAGCTCAGGAAAACATCAGAGACATAATAATCTGTTTATGGAAGAATATTGTCAGTAGACTTTATTAAGTCTATCCTAAGACTGGTTTTTGACTTAATCCTAAAGAACAAAATCAAAAACATCACTTAATTCTTAAAAATAATTTTTCAAAAATATGGGTTTAACATTTAACAAAAATTATTTAATACTATGTAATATATAAACATAATATATAATATATACAATCATAACATAGATTATATACAAACAAAATATAAACATGATATGTAACACATATATAATATATAAACAAAATATAATATAAACATATAATTATATGTAATTACATAACATATATATAAACAAAATACAATCTTAACATTAGAGCTCACTACTGTTAAGTAAATATACAATTCTGTGAAGATACATTTCTAAGGAATATATATCCACCCTCTCTAAAACACCCCCATTCCAAACTTGACTCTTATTTTTTCCCTCTATGTTGTCCCTTGTATTGCAGGGCAAAATATAGTAGTCAGGTGATAGAAGATGGATAAAAAGCACTTGAATATTCTAGAATGCTCAGTGCCACTGGGAATGAACTAAGTATAACAGCAATATGATCTCTTTACTTAAAGCGAAATACTTTTTAAACTAAAATGTCTCTCACAATCAAAGCAATAAACCAGATCAACTTTCCAATCTAGGATGTTAGGATATTTTTTATGGTGGGATTACACAACCAAAATGTCAAAACAAACATGGTTATCTATCTTATAGAACACATGAACCCTGGAGTTAAGTGCTCTCCATTTTAGTACCCTTTTATTTAACTTTTGCTAATGGCCATCCACTTAATGTCCCATCTTTTTTTTTTTTTTTAATTTATTTGACAGACAGAGATTACAAGAGGCAGAGAGGCAGGCAGAGAGAGAGAGAGGGAAGCAGGCTCCCTGCTGAGCAGAGAGCCCGATGTGGGGCTCAAACCCAGGACCCTGAGATCATGACCTGAGCCAAAGGCAGCGGCTTAACCCACTGAGCCACCCAGGGGCCCCTAATGTCCCATCTTTAATCAGCTCTCACCCATGGCAGTAACTCTCACTTCTTGCAGAATTTACATTCTGTATGTCTGTATATCAACAATATACTTTCTGTGTTAATTACATCTGCTGCCCCAGGTATGATCATTTTTTTTTTAATCTCTACCACAATGCCCATTGCTAGTACCAGGATTTGCCAAAAAAGGCAAAGACTGGCATGATTTTCAGAATGCTAAGATATTTATGATATTTAGTCAGTGTTGCAATGTTTGGTTGGACTGCTTTGAAGCTACAATTTGTTAAGCTTAACTCAAAGATATAATTTTGAACACACACACACAAAAAGATTTTTAACATTTTAATTTTTTTAAATGTAAAAGCAATGCACAGCTTTTCTACTGACTCAAGTAATGTGTATGGAATAAAAAGTTAAAGCCAAGGCAAGAATGCTCCCTATTATAAGCATTATTTACCCTGGTTGCAAGGTCCTACCCAATTAAATTAAGCAAAGGAAGTGAGATAAAAAAGAGGATTGGGGAAAAAAAAAAGAGGAAAAATTATTATCATTTAACAGTGGTAGAACTGTATTTGTAGAAAATGGAGAGAATCAACAATATTGAAAAGAAAAGGAAAACAGTAAAGCAATTACAAAATTAATATATAAAAATCAGTCACATCAAATATGCAAAGAATTTATTTAGAATATATGAAAAAGAATCCTTTATGATAGCAACAAATATATTTAAGAAATGTGCTTGTCCCATAGGAAAACTACTATAAAAATCAATTGGGGGTAATGAAGAGCAAAAATTGAAGAAAGAGGAGTGCCTGGGTAGCTCAGTTGGTAAGGAGTCCACCTTGTTCTGAGGTCATGATCTCAGGGTCCAGGGATCATGCCCTCCTGCATCAAGCTCCCTGCTCAGTGGGAAGTCTGCTTGTCCCTTACCCTCTGCCCTAGGCCTCCCCATCCCACCCCACCCCGTTCCTATTCTCACTCTCTGAAATAAACAAATAAAATCTTAACAACAACAAAGTTGAAGAGAGATATATCATGTACTTGGATAGAAATGCTCAGTATTTTAAGATACTCCATAAGTATAAGTATACTTATACTCAGTATTGTAAGATACTCCATAAGTATAAGTACTCCTTAAGCTCTCCATAATGTACTCAACATATTTTTATAAAAATCTCAATTAAAATCACAACAGTATGTTATAAATTAGAAAACCTTGAGGACTCTGCATTTTCATATACCATTCTTCTAGAGAGAAGTTTGGCAGTAACCATTAAATTTTAAGTGTTTCTCTCATGTGACCTAGTAACTCATCTAATAAAAATTAACCCTATGTATATTCTAATAATATCAGAATTCCAATCTAAAAATAGTACCAAAGACTTGTTTGCAATAGTTAAAAAAATGGAAAAAAAAAGCATCAACAGGAAACTGAGTAAATCTATAATGTCCTTGTAAATAAACATAGTGATTACTTGTAGATGAGAATATTGGCAATAGGACAGGTATGAAAAAGACTTTTTGTCTGCATTCTATATTTTCCACTATTAGGGGATCTTTATTACCATTTTCATGTAAAACCATATTGACTAGGGATACCATTATGGTGGACTATGGGCTATTTTAAAATGTTTTTCTTTGATTCATTCAACATTTAATTATTAAACACCTACTCAATGATCACACTCTTTAGACACCAAGAATACAGTAGTCAACAGTATTTTTTAATGTACGTAACATTTTTGAAGAAAAGGTTACCAAAAATATAAATTGTTTTAGAAAACCATGAACCTTTTTTACTTCTTCAAAGGTGGATCAGTGTTGAGATTTTGGTATGCTCTGTGCAGACTTTGTTTCTGCATTCACACATATAATGAAGACAAAGTAGGGAAAAATGACACAGACGTGATCTCACAGCAGACTTAACATGGACAGAATAATACCATTAACATGTTATTTTGCTGCTTCCCTCTATTTATTAAAAATATATAAATTATGTGGAGATCTTTTCATGTCAGTGAGAAGTGTTTTTTGCATACTCTTCTCTAATATGGTTGAGTTACAATTACTTAATCCCTTCTCTTGTTCACATGTATTTGAAGTATTATAACTATCTCATAATCATGAATGTAAGAGTCTCATGCTCTACCAACTGAGCTAGCCGGGCTATAATCATGAATGTAATTGCAACAAATAACTCTGTGCATATATATTAGAAATGAAATCACTCATTTTAAGTAAGTGTGCTTTTAAAATTTGATACCACCAATCTGCCAATAAAAAAGCAGTTCCAATTAACACCAGGGGAGAATGAAAACGCCTATTTTCCCATGTTCCTGCTAATTTCACACATTATATTTTCTCTGTTAAAAACTACAACTGTATTACTCATTAAATTGAGATTCTTTTAATAATTATTTTGAGGGGAGAGGAGTCAAGATGGCGGAGAAGTAGCAGGCTGAGACGACATCAGGTAGCAGGAGATCAGCTAGATAGCTTATCAAACCATTGCAAACACCTACAAATCCAACAGGGGATTGAAGAGAAGAAGAGCAACAATTCTAGAAACAGAAAATCAACCACTTTCTGAAAGGTAGGACCGGTGGAGAAGTGAACCCAAAGCGGCGGGAAGGGCCAGCTCCAGGCAAGCTGAGGAACAATGGAACACAAAATCAGGACTTTCAAAAGTCTGTTCCACTGAGGGACATCACTCCAGAGGCTAAACTAAGATGAAGCCCACAAGAGGTCAGTGAGGCCCCAGGTCCCGTGGGGTCACAGAAAGATTGGGGGTGTCTGAGTGTCACAGAGCTCGCAGGTATTAGAGCAGGGAGGCTGGCTACAGAGACAGAGCCGAGGAGTGAGCTCTCAACTCGGGGTTACCTTGAACCATAATCAGGGGCACTGACCACTGCTCTGTGAGTGGGGTTCCCACAAGATCCGGGGAGACACCCGCTGGGGGAGCACAGGGATCTGCGGGGTTCAGAGACTTCAGGCGGAGCTGTGTGCCAGAGACAGAGATGCTTGGTCACAGGCTGGGTGAGCTCAGAGAGCGGCCAGAGGCCAGGGAGACGGGAGTGATTGAGTGCTTTTCTCTGAGGCCACACTGAGGAGTGGGACCCCGAGCTCTCAGCTCCACTGGGCCGGAGATTAGGAGGCTGCCATTTTCATTCCCGTCCTCCAAAACTCTACGGAACTCTATGGAAAGCATTCAGGGAACAAGGCTCCCGAAAGCAAACCAGAGTAGATTACGAGCAGATTACGTAGCCTGGCCCCTGGTAAGGGCGGTGCAATTCCACCTCGGGCAGGGACACTTGAGAATCACTACAACAGGCCCCTCCCCCAGAAGATCAAAAAGAAATCCAGCCAAGACCAAGTTCACTTACCTAGGAGAACAGCAGAATTCCAGAGGAGGAGAAAGCAAAACATGGAATTCATGGCTTTCTCCCCATGATTCTTTAGTCTTGCAGTTAATTAATTTTTTTTATTTTTTTCTTCTGCTAAATTTTTTAAAACTTTTATCCTTTCCTCTTTTAAGGTTTTTTAATTAGTTTATCTTAACAATACCTTTCATAAAAAAAAATAATAAACTTTTTTCAACCTTCATTATTATGGTCATATTTTATCCTTCATTGTATCCAACCTTATTTTTTGTATACACATAGGGTTTTTTCTTCTAAAAAATTTGGGGCACAACTTCTTTTAATAGATCAAAATATATCCTAAATCTAGCTCCGGGCTTGTTCTAGTCTCCAGCCCAAGCAAATTCTCTCCAATTTCTTTTTCTTTATTCTCCCAACCAACTTACTTTATCAACTCCTTTTTTAGAAATTTAAGAAAAAGGGGCACCTGGGTGGCTCAGTCGTTAAGTGTCTGCCTTCAGCTCAGGTCATGATCACAGTGTCCTGGGATCGAGCCCCACATCGGGTTGCTTGCTCAGCAGGAAGCCTGCTTCTCCCTCTCTCACCCCCTGCTTGTGTTCCCTCTCTCTCTAACAAATAAATAAATAAAATCTCAAAAAAAAAATGAGAAATTAAAAAATTTTTTTTTCATCTTTATAGGCATATTCCATCCCTTCATTGTGTTTACCGTTATATATGTTTTGCAATTTTTTTAAAGATTTTATTTATTTATTTGTTAGAGAGAGAGAGAGAGCGAGCACAGGCAGACAGAGTGGAAGGAAGAGGTAGAGGGAGAAGCAGGATCCCTGCTGAGCAAGGAGCCCGATGTGGGACTCAATCCCAGGATGCTGGGATCATGACCTGAGCCGAAGGCAGCCGCCCAACCAACTGAGCCACCCAGGTGTCCCTGTTTTTCAATCTTTAAAATTTTGGGAGTTAGTTTCTTCTGAGAGACCAAAATATTCCCAAAATTAAGTGGGTGACCCTGTTCTAGTCACCAGTCTAATATATATATATTTTTTTCTTTTTTATATTTTTCTTTATTTGCTTTCCTTTTCTAATTTTTTTTTTTCGGAACTTCTTTTTATCCCCTTTCTCCTCCCCCACGATTTGGGGTCTCTTCTGAATTGGTTAAAGCACATTTTCCTGGGGTCTTTGCCACCCTTTTAGTATTTTATTTGCTCCTTCATATATTCTTATCTGGACAAAATGACAAGGTGGAAAAACTCACCACAAAAAAAAAAAAAAAAAAAAAAAAAAAAAGAACAAGAGGCAGTACCAAAGACTAGGGACCTAATCAATACAGACATTGTTAATATGTCAGATCTAGAGTACAGAATGACGATTCTCAAGGTTCTAGCCAGGCTCGAAAAAGGCATGGAAGATATTAAAGAAACCCTCTCCGAAGAGATAAAAGCCCTTTCTGGAGAAATAAAAGAAGTAAAATATAACCAAGTTGAAATAAAAAAAGCTATTAATGAGGTGCAATAAAAAATGGAGGCTCTTACTGCTAGGATAAATGAGGCAGAAGAAAAAATTACTGATATAGAAGACCAAATGACAGAGAATAAAGAAGCTGAGCAAAAGAGAGATAAACAAATACTGGACCACAAGGGGAGAATTCAAGAGATAAGTGACACCATAAGATGAAACAACATTAAAATAATTTGGATTCCAGAAGAAAAAGAAAGAGAGAGGGGAGTAGAAGGTATATTGGAGAGAATTATTGTAGAGAATTTCCCTAATATGGCAAAAGGAACAAGCATCAAAATCCAGGAGGTGCAGAGAACTCCCCTAAAAATCAGTAAGAATAGGTCAACATCCTGTCACCTAATAGTAAAATTTACAAGTCTTAGTAACAAAGAGAAAATCCTGAGCAGCCTGGAACAAGAAGTCCATAACATAAAATGGTAAAAATATTAGATTGGCAGCAAACTTATCCAAAGAGACCTGGCAGGCCAGGAAGAACTGGCAAGATATATTCAAGAGCACTAAACAAGAAAAACATGCAGAAAAACTATATCCAGCTAGGCTATCATTGACAATAGAAGGAGAGATAAAAAGCTTCCAGGACAAACAAAAACTGAAAGAATTTGCAAACACCAAACCAGCTCTACAGGAAAAATTGAAAGGGGTAGTAGATCAGAAAGGAACAGAGACAATACACAGTAACAGTCACCTTACAGGCAATAAAATGGCACTAAATTCATATCTCTCAATAGTTACCCTGAATGTAAATGGGCTAAATGCCCCAATCAAAAGACACAGGGTTTCAGAATGGATAAAAAAACAAAATTCATTAATATGCTGCCTACAAGAAACTCAATTCAGACCCAAAGACACCTCCAGATTTAAAGTGAGGAGGTGGAAAACAATTTACCATGCTAATGGACATCAGAAGAAAGCTGGGGTGGCAATCCTTATATCAGATCAATTAGATTTTAAGCCAAAGACTATAATAAGAGATGAGGAAGGACACTTCATCATACTCAAAGGGTTTGTCCAACAAGAAGATCTAACAATTTTAAATATCTATGCCCCTAACATGGGAGCAGCCAACTATATAAACCAATTAATAACAAAATCAAAGAAACACATTGACAAGAATACAATAATAGTTGGAGACTTTAACACACCCCTCACTGAAATGGACAGATCATCCAAGCAAACGATCAACAAGGAAATAAAGGCCTTAAATGACACACTGGACCAGATGGACATCACAGATGTATTCAGAACATTCCATCCCAAAGCAACAGAATACACATTCTTCTCTAGTGCACATGGAACATTCTCCAGAATAGATCACATCCTGGGTCATAAATCAGGTCTCAACTGGTATCAAAAGATTGGGATCATTCCCTGCATATTTTCAGACCACAATGCTCTGAAGCTAGAACTCAATCACAAGAGGAAATTTGGAAAGAACCCAAATACATGGAGGCTAAAGAGCATCCTACTAAAGAATGAATGGGTCAACCAGGAAATTAAAGAAGAATTGAAAAAATTCATGGAAACAAATGATAATGAAAACACAACGGTTCAAACTCTGTGGGACACAGCAAAGGCAGTCCTGAGAGGAAAATATATAGCGATACAAGCCTTTCTCAAGAAACAAGAAAGGTCTCAAATACACAGCCTAACCCTACACCTAAAGGAGCTGGAGAAAGAACAGCAAAGTAAGCCTAAACCCAGCAGGAGAAGAGAAATCATAAAGATCAGAGCAGAAGTCAATGAAATAGAAACTAAAAAATCAATAGAACAAATCAATGAAATGAGGAGCTGGTTCTTTGAAAGAACCAATAAGATTGAAAGAATCAATAAGATTGATAACCCGCTGGACAGGCTTATCAAAAAGAAAAGAGAAAGGACCCAAGTAAATAAAACCATGAATGAAAGAGGAGAGATCACCACCAACGCCAAAGAAATACAAAAAATTATAAGAACATACTATGAGCAACTCTACGCCAACAAATTTGACAATCTAGAAGAAATGGATGCATTCCTAGAGACATATAAACTACCACAACGAACAAGGAAGAAAAAGAAAACCTGAACAGTAAAGAAAACCATAACCAGTATGGAGATTGAAACAGTCATCAAAAACCTCCAAACAAACAAAAGCCAAGGGCCAGACGGCTTCCCAGGAGAATTCTACCAAAAATTTAAAGAATTAATTCCTATTCTCCTGAAACTGTTCCAAAAAATAGAAATGGAAGGAAAACTTCCAAACTCATTTTATGAGGCCAGTATCACCTTGATCCCCAAACCAGACAAGTATCCCATCAAAAAAGAGAATTACAGACCAATATCCTTGATGAACATAGATGCGAAAATTCTCACCCAAATACTAGCCAATAGGATCCAACAGTACATTAAAAGGATTATTCACCACGACCAAATGGGATTTATTCCAGGGCAGCAGGGTTGGTTCAACATCCGCAAATCAATCAATGTGATACAGTACATTAACAAAAGAAAGAACAAGAACCATATGATACTCTCAATAGATGCTGAAAAAGCATCTGACAAAGTGCAACATCCCTTCCTAATCAAAACTCTTCAAAGTGTAGGGATAGAAGGCACATACCTCAATATTATCAAAGCCATCTATGAAAAACCCACGGCAAGTGTCATTCTCAATGGAGAAAAACTGAGAGCTTTTCCGTTAAGGTCAGGAACACGGCAGGGATGTCCGCTATCACCACTGCTATTCAACATAGTACTAGAAGTCCTAGCCTCAGCAATCAGACAACAAAAAGAAATTAAAGGCATCCAAATCGGCAAAGAAGAAGTCAAACTATCGCTCTTTGCAGATGATATGATACTATATGTGGAAAACCCAAAAGGCTCCACTCCAAAACTGCTAGAGCTTGTACAGGAATTCAGTAAAGTGTCAGGATATAAAATCAATGCACAGAAATCAGTTGCATTTCTTTACACCAACAACAAGACAGAAGAAAGAGAAATTAAGGAGTCAATCCCATTTACAATTACACCC
>ML105328.1:112683-214071 GCA_003697995.1 Taxidea taxus jeffersonii
CACCTCACACCAGTCAGAATGGCTAAAATGAACAAGTCAGGAAATGACAGATGCTGGCGAGGATGTGGAGAAAGGGGAACCCTCTTACACTGTTGGTGGGAATGCAAGCTGGTGCAACCACTCTGGAAAACAGCATGGAGGTTCCTCAAAAAATTGAAAATAGAGCTACCTTATGACCCAGCGATTGCACTACTGGGTATTTACCCTAAAGATACAAACGTAGTGATCCGAGGGGGCACGTGTACCCGAATGTTTATAGCAGCAATGTCCACAATAGCCAAGTTATGGAAAGAACCTAGATGTCCATCAATAGATGAATGGATAAAGAAGAGGTGGTATATATATACAATGGAATACTATGCAGCCATCAAAAAAATGAAATCTTACCATTTGCGATGACATGGATGGAACTAGAGCGTATTATGCTTAGCGAAATAAGTCAACTGGAGAAAGACAACTATCACATGATCTCCCTGATATGAGGAAGTGGAGATGCAATGAGGGTGGAGGTTAAGGTGGTAGGAAAAGAGAAAATGAAACAAGATGGTATCGGGAGGGAGACAAACCAAAAGAGACTCTTAATGTCATAAAACAAACTGAGGGGGGTGAGGGGGAGAGGGGTTGGGAGAGGGTGGTGGAGTTACATTATATGTTTAAATTTAAAAAAGCTTAAATAAAAAAAAAGAAGGTCGTTCTTGTTAAAAATTTATGAAAATGTTCTTCAGTACTTTTCTTTTTTTTTTTTTTAATATTTTATTTATTTGTCAGAGAGAGAGAGAGAGCGAGCACAGGCAGACAGAGTGGCAGGCAGAGGCAGAGGGAGAAGCAGGCTCCCTGCCAAGCAAGGAGCCCGATGCGGGACTCGATCCCAGGACGCTGGGATCACGACCTGAGCCGAAGGCAGCCGCTTAACCAACTGAGCCACCCAGGCGTCCCTCTTCAGTACTTTTCTATCACTCTCATAATCTCATTTATTAATATCTTTAGAACTATTTTTTATATGGTAAGGAAAGAGACTCTAGCTTTACTATTGTTAAACAAATGGATCATCAGATAAACTGCATAGGCTATGCTTTTTCCACTGATCTGCAATACATCCTTTTTATTTAAATTCATGTATGGTCTGGAATTAATACTCTACTTCTTAAATTACATGTTTATTCAGGCCCTATCAACATTGTGTTTTAATATTTTTGGCTTTAACTTCCAGCATCAAAAGCTCCCCCTCATTTTTTCCCCCAAAGTTGTGGTTTCTTCCTGTGCATTCACTCTTCCAGATATGCTTGGAATAAGTCTGTCACTTTCTATTAAATCCACTATAAAATCCATTAGAATTCTAATGGAAAGTGCAAATGTTTTCTAGATACAATGGGCAAATGGATATTTTACAAAACAAAGTCTTCACATTCAAAAACATGGACATTCTCACCACTTATTAAGAACTCATTAAAAAAAAAGGAACTCATTGAATCTTATTTAAAGTCTTAAATTTTTATAGTTTTTCCATTCAGGGGTGTGTGTGTGTGTGTGTGTGTGTGTGTGTGTGTGTATGAGAGAGAGAGAGATTTTTCTTAGTATACTTCTAATTTCTACTTATTGGGAAACACATTTTTCTCCATTTGAATCTGTGTCACCCTGCTTATCTTATTTATCCTAATATATAATTAGTTGAGTCTAAAAAACTGTCCCATTCCTGTGATAAATTCTGTTTCAGGGCTGAATTTGTTCAGTCAAGATTTTTCTTAGAATAGTTGGATCTCACTGGACGCCTGGGTGGTTCAATTGGTTAAGCGGCTACCTTCGGCTCAGGTCATGATCCCAGCATCCCGGGATTGAGTCCCACATCGGGCTCCTTGCTTGGCAGGGAGCCTGCTTCTCCCTCTGCCTCTGCCTGCCTCTCTCTGCCTGTGCTCATGCTCTCTCTCTCTCTCTAACTAATAAATAAATAAAATCTTAAAAAAAAAAAGAGAATAGTTGCATCTCTGTTAAAAAGGGAGATTGATCTAAATTTTTCTTTCTTCCAGTTTATTGCATCTTATTTTATTTTGCATATGTGAATGCCTATACAGTTTGGGTTTACACATGTACTAGTCTCGGAATGAGCTAGAAGCTTTGAAAGGCATTATCTCCCCACCAGGTCACTATGTTTTCCCTTCTTCTACATTTTCAGTGAATGTGGAAGCAAGGAACTAAAATACTATAGGCACAAACTATGAGCAGCCCTGACAACTAATCTGACACTAAAGAAGGGCTGCCTGAAAGTCCCACATGTGCCCTCATCAGATTTGATTTCAAGTAAACTTTTCTATGTGAAACCACTGATGTTGCTGCAGTATTTGTTACTGCATTATCCAGAATAATACAGAAGCTTTCTACTTATTTAATGCTCAGAAGCATCTTAAATAATGTATTTCAAGATCTGGTAAAATTATTATAAAATCCTTGGGCCTGATGCTTTTTTAAACTTGAGATTTTTTATGACTTTTCAGTTTTCTTCTTTACTTGGGTATTCTGCCTCTCCTTATATTTAGGATATAATATTTTATAAAACATCTGTATTTTTTAATCTCATGACTCAATCTCCAAATTTTTCGGCAGAAGTTACACACAGTATTTACTCTAAGTTTTAAATCTATACTGTATTTGTACCATATTCCTTATACCTAATGTTATTTATTCATGCTTTCACTTTCTACTTGATTGATCTCCCTTTTTTAAAGATTTTACTTATTTATTTGAGGGAGAAAGAGAGAACACAAGCTGGGGACGTGGGCGGGGGGGTGTGGTTCAGGCAGACAGCAGTAGAGGAAGAGGGAGAAGCAGGCTCCCTGATGAGCTGGGAGCCCGACATACCCTGGCCTCTGGGATCATGACCTGAGCCAAAGGCAAACATTTAACTTACTGAGCCATTCAGGTGCCCTGCATTCACTAGATTTTTACATGCGCTTCTATTCTTGTTATTTTCTGAAAAGTCTGTAACACTATATTTCAGCATTCTCTTTAATCCATTTAGATAAATGCACTTTAAAATAACTTTCAAGAAACTTCAGAAATTTATTTTGAATATAGTCTCCTGCTTAATTTCTTTTTTTATGGCTTATGTTAGAAAATTTGCTTTATATATTTATCCATGTAGAATTAGTAGAGATTAGCTTTGCAGCATGTAATAACACACTCAATTTTTTTAAAGATTTCATTTATTTATTTGGCAGAATGAGAGAGATCACAAGTAGGCAGAGAGAGAGGGGAAGCAGGCTCCCTGCTGAACAGAGAGCCCCATATGGGGCTGGATCTCAGGACCCTGAGATCATGACCTAGCCAAAGGCAGGGGCTTAACTCACCGAACCACCCAGCACCCCTGCTCAATTTTTGTAAATGTTTCCTGGGTATTTAGAAAGAATGCGTACCTCTTGTTTATCAGTACAAAGTTACACATAACATGCCTATTATAAAGAATGCAAGAATTGTGTTTTTCAAACTGTTTCTACAAACTCTTTATTCGAACGATTACCTTATTATTCCCTAAGTTTCATGCCTAAGTTTCAAAGGCAGTGATGTTACAGTCTCCCATTAAGGCCATGTATTTGTTTATTTCTCTGACTAAACTTTGCTTATATCCCTTGATATAATGATGACAAGAACATAAAGGCTAATAAAGATTAAAAACTCTCTGATTATTTTTTCTCAATATAAAATATCTCTTCCTTACGTAATACATTAGAACTGAAGTCTGTATTTTAAATACTGATAATAGTTTTCTTTCTGTTACTGTAGACTATATTTTTGCTCCAACCCACAGTATTTCTATAGATCTACCATTTTGTTTGGGTGTATGTTCAGCAAAAAGAATGTAAGTAGATTATATTTTATTTTTAATAACAAATATTTATTAAATATTTTGTCTATGTCATTAATACCATAATTTTATCATAGTTTCATCACTATCATTTTGATAGTTAAGTACTTGTATTTATTGTTGAATTTTTACATGCAGAGAAGTAAATACAATACTGTATTATTAAAACTTTGACACTTAAATCTTTGAGAAAATAATGTTGAGTAGAAGAGTTTTTCTTCATTTTATTTCCATCTTCTTTCACTTTTTATGGACCATACATAACTTCTATTGTTTTGGGGGGTTTTTTCTTTGTATTGACCTTCTTCTTCCATTCCTTTTTCATGTGGTAGGGCCATGTCTCCAAATTACCTTTTTGTTCCATAGAGCATATGTGAGTAATGAAGTTTCTTCTCTACAAAAATGAATATTCACCTTCACACTTAATTACAGTTTGACTAGGTAAGTCTGTTAAGAGATCATTCATTGTTTTGTTAAATTATTATTTACTGCCTTCAATCTTTCTGGTCTTGCCTTAAAATTTCAAATTTAATTTTCAGATCAATAACTTGTTCTTCAGCAATAGCTATCCAAAATTTTAGCCTTTTTCTTAATTGTTTTTGTTGCATATATCATTTGTTTAATACAAATTGCTTTTGACTTCTCATTGCTTGTTTTTCATAGTTTCTTGGTCTTGTTTATGAATTTAAAAGTATCCCTAATTTCTGTAATTACTAAAAAAATAATTTTATGTGAGGTTATAATCTATTTCCAAAATTATCTGTTTTTACTTGAGTTGGTCCTATTTATTCATATGGTCCTCCTCCTGTCTATACTGTTAATTTATCTCCATGAGAGACTGTGGACGCCAAGAAACAAATAAGGGTTTTGGGGGAGGGATGGCCCGGTGATGGGTATTAAGGAAGGCATATATTGCATGGAGCACCGGGTGTTAGACATAAACAATGAATCTTGGAACACTACATCAAAAACTAATGATGTACTGTGTGGTGACTAATACAACATAATAAAAAAATTTATCTCAAATGTCTGATGGATCATCATTTTCTATTCCTATATACAAGTGAAGATCTAGATTCATTAATGTAAGGACTCAACTTGAGTTCTGTGGTTCTGACATTTTCCTGTATTCCATGGCGGGGGAGGGAGTGGGTAGAAGGGGCTGGGGTGCTAATTTTAAGTTTCCTATAAATGGATGGGTTGAGAGTCTTGAAAAACTCCCTTTATTGTGCATGGCTGGGTGGAAATAGGCAAGCTAAGGACTCGAAAGTTTACAAAGTAAGGAAAGTTCTAAAGAAGTAAAAAACTGCTGCATTTTACTTCTACACTTCCTTTTTCTTACCTGTCTATTGAAAAGGTGGTCACCTTAGGGTGTACCCTGCTTCTCTGTTCATCCTCTAATATAAGAACTATGTCTACATGAAGCCTATTAACTGGTGAGGCATTCTCAACACCTCATTCTAGAGCATATTCTAAAGCTAAAAGCTCCATAAAAGGGAGGCATGGAGAATTAAGGGGACAGGCATTATATCAGGTATACACTAAGAAATTAACGTTATGATAGCACTATTGCCCATTTTTGAGTTGTACACTTAACTCTAAGCTTGAAGTTTCTGAAAAATTTCCCTACTGGCAACTCTGTGCCTGTATGGAGCAAATTTATTCCTACTCTGTTTTCTCTGCCAATCAGATCCCATCTGCTTTTACTCCTCCAGAAATTCTTCAGAATGGGTTCTTCCTTGATGGTGCTTTGATTTCCAAAACATTTCTGGGTTAAAAGATCTGTCTATAATTTCACTGGGTTTGGAACAGATAAGGTAGATAAGATCATATGCTCAGCCTACTCTCTTAATTCTTAAAAATGTGCAGTTTTAAATCCCTTCTGATTTCAACACTTCACGATTTCCTCCCTGTTTCAGCATTCTCCCCAACTCATGGCAATGAAGGATATTATCAGGAAAAGTCAGCTTACCACGGGCCTTTGCTCCAGACTTTGATACTGTCCACCTTTGGTTTGCCTAGCCTACCTCCTGCATATGCTATTCACCTGCATATCATGGCCTATGAATTTTCTCCATATGATAGGCTAGGGGCCAAGTTTTCAAAACCCAACCTGTCACTTTGATAAAAATGAAGGAAACTTTTCCAAATGAAACAAAACAAAGTTTTTCTGCATACTGCTATTTCATAGGTAAAGCCATGCCAGATCCTGAAGATGAGGCCGAAACCTGGCTTAATCCCCAACTAGCTCCAATACTCAACCTCCAATGCTTAGGGAGCAAGTCCACCTAGAAGAGCTTCTGGCTCCAAATCACCATCAGTAATGCCTAGAGTAAAACTTTGGTAAATAATCTTTAAATGTCTTCACAGAGGCAGTAATTACTGACTCAGATGATCTAAAGAAAGACTCTGGTATTGTCTTTAAAGAAAATACTCAAGTTCATTGGTCCTCAGTGCATTTTGCATTAAATAACTGTTACTCTGTGTCTTTCTTAGGTTCCTCCCGGCTAACTATTTCTATGAGCTATAGCAAACGAATGAGACTGGGGATTTGCCATAATACTTATAAGGAATCAACATCTGATTTTAGAGCAGTGTGTCTGGTACCCACAGTTAGGACTTAGGATCCCCTAACTCAAAAGTGTCTGCACTGGATACAATCTATAAGGAAAGAGAGGCCTGATAAAGAGCAAATGGAGGGTGGTTGGACATTGGGGAGGGTATGTGCTATGGTGAGTGCTGTGAAATGTGTAAGCCTGATGATTCACAGGCTGTACCCCTGGAGCAAATAATACATTATATGTTATTAAAGATAATTTTTAAAAATTACAAATAAAGCCTTGGGGGTTCTTGTTCACACAGTCTTCCAAAAAATTACAAATGCCCTAAATAAACAGTCTTATTTCTCAGATCATGATGAAGATCATATTAGGGACAGCAGAAATTCTGTCAGAGGCTGGTCTCCCCTAATGTGAAGAGGATGCCATGCAGCAGTGGAAAGGACACAAGTGTTGGAGCTGACATATCTGAGCTTGAGATCCCATTCCATTGCTTCCAATGATGTGGTCCTGGACAAACACATTATCATCTCTGATTCTGTTTGTTTAGCTATAAATTGGGATGTTGTTATGTGTATTATCTACTTCAAAAGATTATTGTAAAGGAAAAGTGAAATAATATGTGCTAAAGGAATTTGGATACTGAAGAGCTGCATGGAACCTAAAGTCTTTAGAGAGAAACTGAAGTGAAACCTTGCTCTTTTCAGAGTTCATAATCCCATTCTGGGGCAAGGAGCCAACTGATTAAAATCCTTCACATATCTCATGTCAGTGGATGAAGACTACAGGTCCTGACATTCATTACTGCAATATTACAATTCATACATTAAACCACCATTTCTCTTTGTGTTATGAATCTCTCACTATTGTGTATTCTTTCTCATGGCAAAAGACTGGTTTTGTTTTTCAAATGAGATGTCGGCTTGTAGGCTCTGGGGCTCCTGCTTGTGTCTAACCTGGTGCATCCTCCCCCACCACTCATCAGCAGATGGATTTTGTCTGAGTGGAGTGTATTACTGCATAACAGCATGATCTGGAACAAGACCCTGCTCAAGGAGCACATATCTTTGTAAAACAGGATAAATCTGTAAAAAACAAATAATAATAATGGCTTCTCTCTTCTTCAAAATTTCCAATGCTGGACAACAGGTCAAAATGGAGGTTTTAAAAAGATTCTGAATTTACCTCTCCCTACAGACATAACAAATATTCAGCTACATATAGAAAAATTCCTTCTAAAAAGAACCGGGGCAGGGGGAAAGAACCTGAGGACTACCTGAACATCTGCTCCACAAAAAAAGATTAAAAAAACATTATCAAGACAGGCAGGAGAGACAGCCACATGACCCACGCCAGGCACTGACAGACGAATAGATTAGGAAAAAAAAAAAAGATGTGGTGTAAATATATATAATGGAATATTAGTCACCCATAAAAAGGAATGGAATTTTGCCATCTGTAATTACGTGATAGACCTAAAGGGTATTATGCTAAGTGTCGGGTATGTCCGACACAGAACAAAACTAACTACTGTATAATTTCACTTACATGTAGGCTCTAAAAGGCAAAAGAAATGAACAAACACAGTAAAACAAAATCAGACTCATAGATATAGTGAACAGACTGATGGCTGCCAGGGGAGAGGAAGTTTGTGGGGAAGGTAAATGGGTGAAGGGGATCAAAATGTACAAATTTCCAGTTATAAAATAAATAAGCCATCAGGATGTATAGCACATGGAATACAGACAATGTGGTCATTTTATAATGTATATGAAGGTCAAATTACTATGTTGTACACTCGAAACTCATATGATAATTATATGTCAATAAAAAATATTTCCAATATTAAAAAATAACAAACAAAAACAGCTGCCACTAGCATACTGAGTATTCAAAAAAAAAAAAAAAGGACCAGAGACATTTGGCATTTTGGTGTTGAAGGAAACCAGTATTTTTGTTTGTTTGTTTTGTTATAGTAAGTGAAGCCTAAAAGGAACATGCAGAGAGGGATACGTAGCTAAGCTATGTCAACCTAGCAGGGAAACGGCACCTGCGAACAAGCCCAATGCCAACTTCAATGATGATTTGTCAGTTATGATTAAAAACGGAATTAGGCAATCCTCATTAGAAGCTCAGAAGGATGAATTATGCTGCATAAATAGATTACTCATTCCATGATAGAAACACTGGCACCATACACCCTGCTAGTAACTTTCAATTACATTGATAAATGAGAAGTTAAACTGTAATTTTTTTAGCACTATCCATTTTGTTTCTAATATCCTGCCACTTCTGTTTTTATTGTGATTGAAAAGAGTCTGCAATGAAACAAACAGTCATGAAGATTAGTGTCACACTCCAGACCAGGAGATAATGAAGGGCTTGAGTCCTGGTGGGAAAAGAGGTGCCAAGAAGAGTGAAAAGTGTCCTTTATATATCTCCAGTGCCGCCCCAGATACTTATGAAGGTTGCATAATAAGTGCATTAAGGACCTGTCTTCACCCATATTATGGGATAAGATAGTAATGACAGTGCCCTGAAAGTGCTATTAGAAAATTTAATCTCATAGGTCAGGGACTAGATTTGTTAACCAGTCAGCAAGTCAACAGATTCCATTTGCTACAGTTAATCTCTATAATGTTTCAAAAACAGAGAAGAGTAAAAACACCTAGCATGTAGGTCACCATTTCCTCTTCTCAGCTGTTCATAAGCTTCAATTAAATTTATACACCTTCTCATACTTTTGGTTCTTGCCATAAAGTCATTTGTCCAATTAATGCATATAGTGAAAAACTGGGCTCGGCACTGTGGGAAAGAGGGAGGGCATCAAAATAGATAGCTGTATTTTCCAAACGAAACTAGGAGGCCTTGCTTCAACTTTGAGGTCCACCTTGGCACAGTGATGCACTCAATCAAGCAATACCCAATTCCACAAAGACGTGAAAAGCAGCCAAACCTATGCTTTAGTCTTTGGAGACGAAAAAAAGTATTAACTATCTAATGACTCACACAAAAAACTTCTTAAAATCCCCTTTGCCCACATGTGCCACTTCCTGAATTACTGCTCCAAGCAGCAGCTGTTAACACTCTTCTCACCCATACCTCAAAATTCCTCCAAACTTTCTTCCTTTCACTACTTCATCTCCTCTTTCTTGTTGCCCTCTTCTTGACTTCTGACCTTTCCTTTTCTTCCAAGCTCAGTGCAGGCCCAGTATGGAAAGTAATTGTTTGCTCAGCTTCCTCCAGTTGTCTTCTCCACGCATTACACACATCAGATAGTAAAGAACCATGTTCCAAGTAGCACAAGGAATCTTCTTGATAGGAGAGGAGAAAGGAGCTGATTACTTATCTTGTAATATTTTTTAACACAGTTTTATTTATCAAGGGTTTAAGGAGACTTCTCAAAAAAAGAAAAAAAAAAAGAAAATGAATTGCTAGAAATTTTACTGACAGCGTTTTCAGCTGTTAAAGGTTTGAAGGCAAATACCTCTTAGCTTTTTCACCTCACCCAGAGCAATTTTATGCCAGCTTAGATCAGAGGCTTTCAGAACCTTCTCCTCTTACATAAAAGAACTTCAAGGTGAGAGGAAAGAAATGTGAGGGGAAATTTTAGCACAGAGTCCTGGCAAAGACGGGGAAAAAACAATAGGCATGAGATTTTAGGCAAGAAAGCATTGGAGGCAAACTATGTACATCAAAGGTAGCTCGAAGCCTGGAAAAGAGAGAGAGCCCATAAATAAAAGAAGGCCACATCAAGTCCATTAATGAAGGGTTCGTTAATGCTGAACCGGAATCCTGCTTTTCCATTTGTTTTAGGAAACTGACCTCCCTGGGCCTTCATTTCTCCTCTATGCAATGAGGGAATTTGACTAACGGATCTGAAAGGCGCACATCCCATAATTTATAAATCCTTCTTCAACTCACTTGCCTTCTCATCACGCTCCCCGCTGCCATCATGCTCAGGACACTAACTATGCTCTTGTCCACAGTCTCAGCATGTGCTATGCTGCGTCTGCTTTATGCTCTGTGCACACTGCAGCAGGCCCTGAGTGCGCATGCATTATCTCCATTATTAAATTCATCATCTACAACAACAAAAAAATATCTTAATTACCTGATTGATTATGATACTATGCTAAGTTTACAGAATAATGACCTCGTAGGAGTTGGCAAATTAAGATAAATGAAGCTGCTGTGGCTGCAGCTCCACATAGCCAAGAAAGAATAAAAGCATTATGTCAAAATACATCTGACCAGGAAGGTGTAACTGGTGGGAGTGTTCAGCCACGAACTACTTGATCTATTAACATCTCTAAGTCCAGCAGTTAACCTATTTGGAAACAGCCTCCCAGAGAAAAACAACTGCAGCTGCTAGAATTGTCCAGAGGTCACATCAGTTTCGGGGGTAGCAACACAGTGACTGGACAAGTTTTACACATTATGCTATGATGCTCGCCACAAGGGCAGCTGCCAGCAACGTACTGACTTGATGTTAAATGATCTTGGTGTAGTCTCAGGGTAGGAATGAACACCGTGTTTCCAGTTCCCAAGCAGATACAAAGGAAGAAGTACTATTTAGCATCTAATTTTCCAAGGTGAATACTTTGGAAAGAACAATACTAACTTGGAAGTAAAAATTCTGGACTAACAAAAATATCAGGTTATTTTTAGTCATACGCTCAATATGTCAAGTTCATCTTGGGAGTAAGGAACACTTTGGTAATAAGAAAATGGTTTCTATGAGGCGTCAGAGGCACTGAGATTAGATGTCACCGTTTGCAGTGAAGGATTTCACTCACTGTTCAGCTCACTGTGGGGTGCTAAATCAATGTTGTTATGTGTTTGACTGAACAAGATGCAAATCTTATTTACATTTGACAAAAAACTGAGCATAAATCACTGAGTTCTTTTTTTTTTTTAAATATTTTATTTATTTATTTGTTAGAGAGAGAAAGAGAGGGAGTGAGCACAGGCAGACAGAGTGGCAGGCAGAGGCAGAGGGAGAAGCGGGCTCCCTGCCGAGGAAGGCGCCCGATGTGGGACTCGATCCCAGGACGCTGGGATCATGACGTGAGCCGAAGGCAGCCGCTTAACCAACTGAGCCACCCAGGCATCCCAAATCACTGAGTTCTTTGCAGGAGGATGAGCCAGAGATAAGCTGAAACTTTTTAAATTGCCAGTTCTATTCTAGCACTTTTGACATCTGGAATCAGGATGGTTTTTCTACTAAATTAAATTTTCATTATTTTGATAGTTTACTGAAGAAAAATCTAGTAAATAAAATGGTGAGGAGAAAAAATTTTTCTTCATACATCTTTCTTTCCTACATATCCTCCCCATCTCTCCAGACTACTGAAGTAATACCTGAATAAAAATATTTGGGTACATAATATTCAAATGATTTTTCTTTGGGGCCTAAGAAAATATCTTAATCACCAAGTCCTACAGTGAAAAGAGAGATTTCCCTTTTTAAGTGTTTGTTCACAAAGTTATTTATGTTGTTAAAATAATTCTACAAGGCTTTAAAGAAAAATTCAGCAGGGGGGTCCTGGGTGGCTCAGTCTGTTAAGCACCAGACTTGATTTCGGCTTAGTCATGATCTCAAGGTCATGAGATCTGAGCCCTGAGTCTGGGCTCGGCACTCAGCTGGAGTCTGCTTGAGATTCTCTCTCTCCCTCTGCCCCTCCCATCTGCTTAATCTCTCTCTCTCTCTAAATAAATAAATAAATCTTAAAAAAAAAAAATTCAGCAGTCCTCTGATCCTTCTCCCACATACACAATCCTACCTTCCGCCTCTAAAATTTCCATGCCTTGTGTCCTAAACTCAGAATCTCACTGATTCCACCTCTCCAGAAAATTCACCTGCCTTTATTCAGGGGAAGGGAGCAATGGGTACCTGACCATGTAGGCTGAAGGGGGAGCGATTTCTTAAATAGCCTTTCTAATCATAATCCTGCTTTTCAGCTCTACTCACTCTCCCTGTGTTAAAGATGCCTCAAGTCTCCATGTGTCCACCTTGCATTGCTACTGAGCTTTGTCCCTTAATCAGCTTAGGATCCAACATCCTTCAGTCTGCTGACTTTAGCTCTCATTCATCTGCTATACTGTCATCTCCTCTATTGTTTTCCTTACCACTATGGATTCACAACTTAAAAATAATCACATTATTGTCCACTTATCGGGGTTTAGGAGGAAGCATGGGTTAAAATGTGTGTGCCATACTTAGCCAAAAATCTCAAGTTTGTCTCTTACTCGAAATCCTTACATATTGGCAATTTGTTAACATAGCTTCTGGAATTAAAAATAAATTTATAATTAAGCCTATGAAATCTGTGATAGTTCTTTCCCTATGCAAAGGTTTTCTATAAGGTTTTTTTCTTTTCCCACTATTTTTCTGTGGCTCATTCTAGGTGGTTAAACTTGTTTGAGGTTGTGCTTCTGAATTGGTATACCCTTCCATACAATGCAAATAAATTAAAAATGATTTTCAGAAAACATATCGATAAAGTTACCCAAATAGCAGTTATGAAAATTAACCACTGGCTTTCTCAACAAAACGATTCAGGGTATAGCTGGGGGAGGCAAACTTACAAAAGGCCATAACAACTGTTTGCCCAGTTACTTGGACCACTGCATATAAAGGTAATTGAAACATAATTCTTAAGACAGTCCTTCCTCTTGAAGTACTCTCTTTTTTTTCCTTTTTAAATAACAAATCTTACTTATTCTTCAAGGCACAGCTCAAATATTACTTCCTCTCTTTAGTCTCCTCTCATCCCTTCTATTTCCCTAGCAGAATCAATTATCCCATTATCTGAGCTCCTTTAATATTTTGTATATACTGGGGCATGTGGGTGGCTCGGTGGGGTAAGCCTCTGCCTTAGGCTCATGTCATGGTCTCAAGGTCCTGGGATCAAGCCCTGCATTTGGCTCTCTGCTCAGCAGGGATCCTGATCCCCGCCCCCCCCCACTCTCTCTGTCTACTTGTGATCTCTGTCAAATAAATAAATAAAATCTTAAAAAAAATTTTTAAATACTTTTATATACTTTTACTAGGGCACATAACATGGCATACTAAGATGACTTGTTTTCTATACCTTCATTATGTTTTGAACTCCTCAAAAGAAGAATCTGTGTTCTGTTCTTTTTGGTACCAACAGAAGCTAGGACACCACACAGAACTTCAAAAGAATATCAGTAAACAAGCTTGAATTCAATGACAATGAAGTAAATGTACCTCTACTTTGAGAAAGCCCAGGATTGCATAAGGAGAAGCAAGGATGGACATTCAATTCAAAGTCTGCAATAAAGAGGCTTTATATATTAATCCAATTTTTTCCCACAAAAAACTACCTGAGGAAGGCAACATCTCTATTTGACAGATAGAAGAACTAAGACTCATAAAACATGGTTAAGGTCAGAGCTAGTAAGGATTAAAGTAAGAGCCCTTGAACCCTCACATGGTCCCAAAGCTCTTGTTTTTTGTTTTTCTTTTTAATGCTTCATTCTTAAGAGAACAGAGAATAAGACATGCAAAAAGAAACCATTTTTCATCTCGTTTTGTCAGTTCTTGGTATGTAATTGATTCTAGTCTTCAAATATTTGTCTTCAAATACCCAACTGTTTATGGTTTTGACTTGTTTTTACATTGTTCATTTCTGAGCCATTACATTTGCTATGGCTAGTTAAGCCTGCTGTGAATTTGTGTAGTCTGAGACTGCTATTACTTTAAATGATAGTCCTTACTGCTTGAAGATGATACTCCCAGCTGTTCTACCTTCAGGGAAAGAAGTAGGATACAACCGATTCCTTGACCTGTATTCTCAACCACATATTGTACACCTGCAATTTTCATACTTTGGAAAGTGTGCCTATTGGGGCTCTATTTTTTGCGTGTGTGTTTTTATAAAAGGAAAGTAAAAATGTAGGACACATGCACAACACAATAACCTTTTTGGGATGCACACTGGCTACTATGTATCTTGCCTCCTTTGGACCCTCCATGTTGGCTATAGTACTTAGATTTGAGTCCACATATCCCTATCTCTACATCTAGATTCCTTTACGGCCCACATGGACATGCTGTGCAATGTGAACATAAACAGTTTTTTATATCAATCCCTAATCCCCCCTTCTTCAGGAAATTAATTGACTATTAATCAGTGTGACCAAGAAAATCATTTCCATTGTGGACAATCTGATTTTTCTCCTCCTACAACTTGCTGATAATAATTTCAGGTATCTCACAGATCCTTATGCCATACATATCGTCTCTGCATCATGATTGCTAAGATAGCAGAACTTAAATCCTTAGTATTGCCCATTCTCATACCTGTTGAGGGCCTTGAACTACACTCTTTTGTAGCTCTTTACAGGGGCTTTATCTACTTATCAGAAAATGCTCAGCCCAAGCTCAGGTGAGTTCAGAGATGGCAGAGAGATGATGTTTCAGGAGCAGCCCTCAATCACTGATAAAGGGGAAGCTGGTAAGTAAATAGCACAGTCCGTTCACTCCTCAGGCAAACAATGTGAGGTGTGTCTTGCACTAACTCCTAGAGGTCCCCAGCAGGACTGATTCCTGCTTTGTCACTGTAGTAATCTCCCTAGAATATGGGCTTCCTTCCCCAAAGAAGATAAAAAGCCACTTTAGAAATAGTGTTTATTAGGTGATACTATGGAGATTTGTTCCCCGGACTAGACAGAGAAGAGCACCAGCTCCAAACTCACATTCTACTAGGATGGCTTGCTTCTGCTTACTTCTTCTGTGCATCAGCTCTATCGAACTTGGATGTCCTGTGACAAGATCTACACTTTCCACACTAGAAAAATGAGGGACATTTTAAAAACCTTGGGGCAAGAAGACACACTGTCCAGTCTGTGTCCAAGACCACAATGGATTCCCTTCTGCCATGACACTGAATTGCCCTTTGCAGCTCCAATTACTCCTTCCTCTCCAAAAGGCCATCCATCTCTAGGGTTACTATTCAATCATACCATGTCCCTTTGCCCACCTCCGCCCAAGTGAGCATTTACCATCTTTTTCTTCTGATAAGCTATACACATATACATGCACACACACACACACACACACACATTTTATTTTATTTAATAAATGTATTCATTTCTTATCACTGCTGTACAAATTACTATACACTTAGTGGCTTAAAACAAAATTATTATCTTACAGTTCTGGAGGTCAGAAAGTGTCTCCCAAGGCTAAAATCAAACTGTTGGCTGGGTTGCATTTCTTCTGGAGACATTAAGGGAAAACCAGTTTCCTTGCCTTTTCCAGCTCCCAGAGACTACATGGCTTCCTTGGCTTATAACCCAATTCCTCTATTTTCTAAGCCAGCACTGTCAGGCTGAGTACTTCTCATGTTGCCATCTTTCTGATTCTTTATCTCCAGTTCCCCTCTTCCATTTGTAAGAACTCTTGGGATTAAATTGGGCCCACCCAGATATTTCAAGGTCAGCTGACTAGCAACTTTAATTCCATTTTTGACATTAATTCCCCTTGCCATATAACCTAACATAATCACACTTTCTGGGGATTAAGGTGTAGACATCTTTTGGGAGGGGAGGCATTATTCTACCTATCACAAGAAGTTTTTAAAAATGTTACTTGGGTTTACCTAGTGCTATTAGGCCTAAAATAAGGTATTCTAGGTACTGTGTATAAGGATTACCCCACTTATTCTAGAAATAACATATGTCTCAAACATTGAATACTATCCTTGTGGAGTGACAGCACCAGTAGTTGCCATCGCTGAGAACCTGTGATGTGTCAGGTATATGATGGACTGAACAATGTTTAATAGCTACAGCATGGCCTTCAGAATCAGGCAGGTCTGGATCTGACTCAGTGCTTTGCCACCTACTGAGTGCATTTGACTCTGGACAGTTGATTATCCCCACTGAATCTCAATCAAGTGTTAAAGAAACAATATACCTCTTTCACAGTGATGAGTCAATAATTTTGTTATTTTAATAGCTGACACCAGAATTCCTCATTAAAGTTCTGCCATTGTTAGAAAAAATGAGACTATGTGGTTACATAAAGGGTCACCACAAAATTCATTTTAACCTTTCAAAAATTATACCAAAATGACAGTTAAGAATTTGCATGTTATTAACCTATAACATAGAGGATGAAAGAGAAAGAAATAATGAGAGGAATTATTTCAGCAAATATTTAAGAAAAATAGATGGAGGAATGATAAGGGATATGCCAGCATATAGGAAGTTAAAGCCTATGTCATGTCACAGGGCACCAAAACAGAAGCCGGCCAATTTACCTAACTATACACCTGGGGGTTCAGCCTCTGCAATCAGTCAGCACTACAAGGATAGGAATTAGTTGGGGTGGACATGAAGAAATAGTTAAAAGGCCTACACTCATAGCAAATGGATACATAGGACTTTCTTTCTCTGTGCATTCAGGCAACTTATTCTCAACCTCGGCTATGTGAGAGATGGGGTAGATTTTCCTCTGGAGAAATGGGGTCAATAAGGTCCCTAATGTGGAAACAACAGGCACACGGAAAAGGTGATGATTCATGATACTAAAAAGACAGAAATTATGTATGAGCTCACGTCCTCAACTGTGGGTCTCTCATAACTCCATCCCCATCAGGAAGAAAACTACAGAATGTTTGTGTAGTGTAGCTAAACTTTACACATATTGACCTTTGGGTAACTCTCAGTGAAATAACTGCCTCTATACTAGAGGCCATCAGATAACAAGCCCATTCACCCTAAACAGAACATCTGATTGGAATTTTAGTAACAACTTTTTTTTTTCTTTTTTAACAGATTTCTTTATTTTAGAGAGAGAGGGAGAGAGAGCACAAGTGGAGTGGAAGGGGCAGAGAGAGGTGGAGAGAGAATCTCAAGCAGAGCTTGTTGAGATGTTGAGCTCTACCAACAACACCACCCAGGAACCCCTGGTGACAAAATTTTAAATAAAAATAGAATGCCAAAAATTATCAGACATTTGAGGAAAGTCTCCAAAGTCCAACCAAACAGAAACAAACAAACAAAAAGATAAAAGGCAATGATTAAGAAAGTTAACACAACATATAAATGTTGAGAGACACTTGTCTTTCTCTAAAACTAGAAAATGATGCATTGAAAAATGCATTAAATTAAATTTTAAAAGTGCTCCTGAAAATTAAAGATATTATAGAGATTTCTTTTAATCAAAAGTGAAATGGAAGTTAAAGTTGAGAAACCCAGGAAAGTAATCTAAAATGTTATATTTTAACATTTGGACAAATATTAGTGTTTGACAGCTTTAGTGGAATTTTTAAAAATGGAAAATGGAGAAAATAAACAGAATAATAAAATAGTAAAATAACAGAGTAAATTTGGGAAAGAAGAATCATAGTATATGAGTAGGCTCAACAGCAAATGATACTTAACTATTCAATAATGTGGGAGCTGAGTGGTGAGTTAATTAAATATGTGCTAAACTATACTGAGAGAACAGAAGGAAGACACACATATATATGTGGGGGGTGGGGAGGAGAGGGTGTAAAGAGTGATAAATCCTGATTTACCAAAACAGCAAGTCTAAAAACACCAATTGGTAAATTAAGAAATAGTAATACAAGCATAAATATTTATAAAAATATTGAAAATCATAGAATAAATCTGTAAAACAACTGAAGTTGATATATGAAGACAGCAGGACTTGAAAAGGAGGAAGAACAGGACAGGAGACTATATTTTATGCAAAATACACTCATTAGTCCCATTTGATCTTTAACTATGTGAATGCAGTACCTTGATAAATGTAGGATTGTTTTCAAAAAAGAAAGCTACCTTGGCAAATGATGATGTAGAGAGTGGGATCTCAAGAGTCTGAATATCAGATACTAAAACTTTAAAAAAGGATACTCAGTTTTGCATAACAGAAGACAACCAATTTGAAGTTCTAAGGGATATCTAAGAAGAAAGAAAATTAAAAGAAGGGAGTAGGGAAGAGAAGTAATGGGCAGTAGCCAGCAAAGAGGTAAGATTTTGCACCACACATTAGAGAACTCTTTCCCATGATAAAACAAAACCATCAGGACCACACTCCTAACTCACAAATGATTGGTGTGAGCAATCTCTGACAAGGAGACTGAAGAAGTGTAGATCATATCAGAAAGAAAGTTCCAATGGGTGGGGTTAGCCCTTAGAGAATGCTCCTTGAAAATCAGGAGAAATTTTACAAAGATTTTGGATTTGGAATTTGATTTTTCCTGGAACATAAACAAAGAACCCAACTAATACCTGTTTTATTGTGGATTACCTATAAAATAACTTACCTGATAATCTTATCGCAGTGCTAGTACATAATAAGTATTTTGTATAAGGTAGATGTTATATATAATCTCATATAATCTTCACAATAACACTTGAGAGTAGGCAATATTAACTCCAGGCTTCCCAAGGACAAAAAAGTTCAGAGACAAGATTTTCTAAAGGTCACAAAGACAGTTCATTGTCAAAGGTCTTTGTACAATACCAACAAAATCATCAAGTCCAGCCTCAGGTAGAAGCAGAACCAAACACACTGATCAGGATTCATTGGCAGCTTACTCTCTGTGTACTATTTTAAGATGAATGTGGCTAAAAGAGGAGGAAATATACTCTCTTTTGCTTTGGAACTTAAGATGCTCTAAACTAACCTTAAACAGATTGAGGGGAGAAAACTGAGTAGGAATGGAAATGATCGTGATAATGTAGAGAAATTTTTAAACATGTCCATATTTTATGTAGGAGAGTTGTTTTGTTTTGTTTTTTTTTTTAACATCTTTTTGTGGGAGGTAACTTCTATCTTTACCCTGTTTTAAGAAACTCATTGCCCCAATCACTTAATATATTAGATCATGAATGTTGTTCTGATTCTAAGAATACTAGATCCTCAACTACAGAAATAGAAGTCTGAAAATACTGACTAAAATTAATAAGTTAAAAAACTGCCATTCAAGTATATTATTTAGAAAGATGCTAGAAAATTTCATTTGCACAAGATTCATCAGTACCATCAATCACAGACAGACATGTTGAGTATGTTACACCGGACAGATTCCTTTAGGTTCCACTGTCCCAATTTATTGCACTTTTCTGTTAAATATTGCCAAAGAAAGGAGTCAGTTGGAAATTATTTGCCCTGTGTCTCAGAGATCACTCTTTTTCTCCATTTTTTTTTTTTTTTTACAAACCATTCATCTTTGCAATGATGTACTATATAACTTTGCATAGGATCAATGTCAGCAATCTGTTGGGACTCTAAACCACAAATGCTTCCAAAAATAAACCAGGGAATAAAATTAGAGAACACAGCAGAGGCAGGTGGAAGCTATATAAACTATAAAATACATGTCCCCAAAAAGTATTCAGAATCAGTAACTTCTTCTGTACCAGACAACAGATTCTTGAGAGCTTCATTTGTCCTATATGCTACCAGCTTATGACTTCTTATTGAAAATGTCCCTATTTGCCATCAACATCTTTTTCAAAATCAGAGTTGTCATCAGCCTCTTCAGTTCCCACTGATTCCTTAGAGGTCACCCACAAAAATTCAGTGAACCCCTTCAACCCCTGACAGTGTGCTTAAGTCCCAGAGAGGTCCCTGGCACTGTGCTAGCCACCAGGGAACAGCAGGGAGTACAACAGACAAAGAGTAAGAATAGAAAATCAGTCAGTCACTGCTATGACCACATAAACAGATACAGACCTACAAATCGTAACATACACTGCTATCTAGGGTGCTATGAGAATATAACAGGAATACTGATCTGTTTGAGGCTGTCCTAGTCTTCAAGGGAATATTTCATCTTGTAGGAGACCTGAGCTCATTTAGATCTGTTAGGTGCTGTCTCATAATATGTTCACCCATATAGACTTAAATTTCCCTGTAACCAACATTTGTTTTACCCTCTTATGGTTTGAAGATCATTCTATTTGACAAAGAAGACAAAAGCAAAACAAAAACTGAGAGTTTCTGCTTCTCCATATTACTCATCAATATTGTAATGTTGGCTCTAATCAACACACTGTTCCTTCATTGATCTTTTGCCTCAAACACGGCTTTTTAAAAATGCATTTCTGACAGTCTTTGCATGCTTGCTCTACTCTCAGATCAATTTGAACTTTAAACTTCTTGACACTATTCTTAACAAGCTGCTCAGTTTAGTAAAAAGACAGCTTGGGTTCAGATTTGAATCCTTAATCAAACACTAACACATTGTTTTATCATAACCAAATTATTTTGTTTCTCTGAGCCTGTTTCCTTATTCCAAAAATGAGAATAATAATCCCTACTCTGCAGTTCTGTGGTGAGAATCAGATTAGATCACAGAAGGAAAACACCTGGTACGATGCCTGGCACGGAGCAGGGACCCACCAAATAATCGATGGCTATTATTTTTACAGGTGCATGCTGTACACAATGCTCGTTCTCACCTCCACTAAGGGCTTCTCAGGGACAGACACCAAGCCTTAGACTTCTTTTCTTTCCTACATAATATCTAAGCACAAGGTACCTAGCAACTAGAGCAGGTAGGCATGTTGACCATTAATAACACTGGTAAAAACTTAAATTCCACATTTGACAATATTCTTTAGTTTAGCAGGAAAGAATAACTTTTATCTTGTAAATACCTAATTACATGCTCTTTTCCAGTTTAAACACACAGTCTGTTTACAACTAATTGTCACTTTAGTGGCTTCTGCTCCAGTGAGTGTTCACACACTGTGTTTATAGGTTTTCACTTCTACTATTGTGACCCTGTTCCCATAGAATACATATCCTGCATGACAAGAGCTTTTCTCCCTTCACCAAACAACTCTCTGCCTGAATTTTTTACTACATCAATCAAAGTATTCAGTTATTTCAATGCCTGCTGAGCAAAGGTAAATTTCCACAAACACCATTAGAATGAGGTATAGAAGAGAAAATCTAGTCCTACATATTACAGACTGTTTGTCTAAGGCAATGAATTCCTAACTCTAGGTGGGTCTATCAAAGAAGAAAGAAGAGAGCTCTTACTATTCCAGTTATTAAAGTACTGTGTAAACATGTAAACCATTAAAGGGGAGCCTCACTTTACAAAACAGAAAACCAAAGTCTCTATTTTATGAATCAGTTGCATTCTAACAGTTTGGTCTAGCAAATATTTCTCTGGGGCTATCAGAATAAGACTATGTTCCATTTATTAACTAAATTAAACTTGTCTGAAACCCTACCTTAGTAACAGAGATAAGCCCATTTTCTCCTCATTCCCTGCCATATCACTTCTGTACTAACACCAAGAGGTCCAGTATAGTGGAAATTGTGGGTGTTCTGCCCAGGCCCCCTCCTGTCCCCTTCACAGTCCCTGTGTGCCCTAACATGACTTCTATGTCCCTTTACATCTAGAACCATACCTGGGACTCTCTTTGTGGAGTCATTTATTGCTAGCTTACACTGCTTCTATTAGACTTAAAACATTTAAGAGCATCTTTAAACGTTACTTAAAAAAATTTATATTTTAAATTCAAATGCTAGATACACATTTAACTTTCTAATACAAAGACTGTCCACACTAATGCCT
This sequence comes from Taxidea taxus jeffersonii, assembly GCA_003697995.1. Classification (NCBI taxonomy): domain Eukaryota; kingdom Metazoa; phylum Chordata; class Mammalia; order Carnivora; family Mustelidae; genus Taxidea; species Taxidea taxus. The sequence continues at coordinate 134,682 of ML105328.1, forward strand.
GAAAAGAGGCTCTCCTACCCACAGAATAACAGTGACAAGAGCTCCATTAGTGATTTGAACTACCAAATGTTCCTACAATATGGATTTTGGGATCAATATTACAGATTCTTCAGAAGTAGCTGGATCTGAAACTGTAGAAAATCTATACACTTAAACATACACACACATATTTTAATGCCTAGACCAGTGACAGTCTCATCGAAGGAACTCAATACATATGAGAAAAATTAAAAAGTAAGTGACCGAATGAGTACACAAACTAATGGACTTAACAGCTTTTACTGAGTATCTTCCATGGACCAGGTACTGGACTAGGCTCTAGGGATACTGTGATCAACAGAACTATTCACAAACCCCATTCTCATGGAGTTTACAGTCTAGTGAGGCAGGAAGACAGACTCCACACACATGTGCATGCATGCATGTACACACACATACAAGCCAATGTGGTCAGCCAACTGAGTTCTGTAAGGGGATAACGGCTTGTATAGACGAAGAAGATCCAATATGGAACTGAGCAACAGAAACAAGAGTGAGCAGGCCTCCTGCCTAGTATAGAGTTTGCCCCAGTGGCTGCTGGATCTACAGTTACCAATTCAAATGCATGCATCATTGATAGGTCAAGGATGGGCAGTATTCCCTCAAGTGTATATCACAAACAGATTGCTTTACAAAGAAATTCTCTTTTCAATAAACTCATCGAAGTCATTGTATAGCGAATATTCACACAAAGTAAAGAATCATATCTAATCAATTTTGAAACTTATCTTTATGGTTCACTTAGAATAAGATGAATCTGCAATGTGATTAAATATTAATGTAGCAAACTGTTAGAACCAAGAATGACAGGAAAGCTGATAATGAGCTTCAGCCAAGATTGAGAGAATCTGACTCCCTCCCCAAGAGGTATTTCCTTCTCACTCTTGAAAGCATGAGAGCTCCTGCATCCTGTGGAATAACATGCTAGTATTAGCCTGAATGTGTTATTTTATAGAATTATGATAATTTTTCTGACAGAATAAAAAATACAGTTTAATTCCATTAACTATTTGCTTACGTTAGTAAAAACAGCATTTACTATGATGCTATGAGAAATTACTTCAGTTCCCCTGCAGCTGCACTGGCAAGCGTATAAACAGTTTTACTCATTCTTAGAGTATTTCCTAAGTTCAATAGAGTCATGACAGCTAAAGTAAAGACACCCTGAGTACCATACACAGTAACAGCTCTGCTGCTGAAGAAGTGGCTAAGGCAACTCTATTTTAAACTTATTGAAAAAAATTACCAAGAAAAAAATGGGATATACCACATGCCAAGGAATGAGCTTTACATCTGGAAACCGTATACTGTTGTTACACTAATTTTTTCTTACATTTTAGACAAAGGTTGTTCAGATGCCTTCGTCCTAAAGCATAAAAACATTGCCATTGACATGCTGCCAGTCTTCGTGGAGGATCTGGATAATAACCTATTTTTGACATGTCAAAGATAGGTATTAGTCATATCTTTAAGAGAAAAGAAAAAGGTAGAAGAAAACCTTTAGCCAACTTTGACATTTTGGTTACACAGACTGGCTTGTATGGTCCTGTAGTATCTCTATCACTTACTGAGTCTTCAAACATGAAGACAATGTCTGTGACAGGCTGTGTGGTGTGGTATAGACAGCACAGATATTAGAGTCAGAAAACTCTGGTTTAATTTCTGGCTTGGCCACACAGAAGGTATGCACAGTGAGAACTTAACACTTTGAGTATGACTTTCTTTCCTCATTTATGAAAGAGAGTCAAAATTCATACATTACACATGGATAAGAGGGCTAAATGTTATTTTTTAAAGATTCTATTTATTTATTTGAGAGACAGAGAAGCACAAGCAGGAGAGGGACACACAGAAAGGGAGAAGCAGAAACAGACTCCCAACTGAGCAGGGAGCCTGACTCGGGGCTTGATCCCAGGACCCCAAGATCATGACCTGAGCTGAAGTCAGATGCTTAGTCAACTGAGCCAGCCAGGCACCCCACGAGAGCTAAATGTTATTATGCATGTAAAATTCCTTGCCTGGACACATGGCAGATGTTTAATAAATGTTCAAATACATGGTTGTCTTCATATCACCACTAAGGAATGAAAAATGGAGATTTGTTCAATTACGGTAACTCCCTGGGGTACAACACTCACCAAATTCTTCCCGCTTCCCTCCTCTTACTTCCAAGTTAGAGAATTGTTTGGGATCCTCCCCATCTCTATAGGGATCAGTTTTAACATCAATGCCCAGCTATATATAGACTTTCACATGTGCCATCTTCCCTTTAGAATTCCATGCACCTCCAGATTAATCTCCCCAAAGCTCTACTATACACTTAATTACTCTACAACATCCAGTGAATCCTTAATGTCCACAGAAAATATTCAAATACCTAGGACACTGAAGACCCTTCATTTTCAATGCACATATGTGGGTGGAATAAAAATAGAAAATCTATCATTAAAATGACTATAAAAATCTAATAGAAATTGCAAACCACAGTGTAATATGTTATGTCCAAACAGATTGAGAATCAGTTATACAAACATATAACTGGTCACTAGCAGATTATCTTTGAATTGTTCTTTGTTAGAACTGCTAGAATGGCTTTAAAATGCGGTGAGCAGGTTGATCCTTTGTAACAAGTAGAGAGGTTATGCTGGCTGCATAGCAAGGTGGTCTGAATAATGTAGTGACTTTTAGAGTCTTGGGTAGGTGTAAAAATATCAAGAATATCATTATGATAACAACTATTCAATAATGCCTGTCTCCGTCCAATTTCCCTAGAAAGACTAAGTCAAAAATAAGCTGCTAACATCTTACTGAGAACAGCAATTCCAGTGCAGCAGGGGTAAAAGAAAAAGGTACTAAAAGAGGGAAAGAACATATAAGGGAGTACATTACTGAACTGCCCATAGCTCCATAGCCAGGTCCACTGATTGCTCAGTTTCCCTGGATGGCTTTAGAGAGATGTGTAGGACTACTGTGTTTCCAAATGGTCCAGAGAAAAAGGAATAGGAAGTAATTTCTCTGCTGACTCTGTTTTATCCTGGTTCATGGCTCCTAAATCGGCAATGTTCACACCATGAGGAATTAATTCTCTACCTCTTGGTAGTGTCACCTCCCCCTTCGTCATATACTGAGGATGCCACAGGATTCTATGTCCCTGACCCTGCTGCTTTGAGGCCAGAGATGGTGAGAGAAGCCAGATCCCTGTTTGAAGTAATAGAGGTGGCTTCAATAAGGCCTCAAGGAAATACTAACCGGAACAATGGAGTTATACCAAAACAGGTGGCTAATTGAATCCATACCGATGGGTCATAGGATCTCTTCTTTGTCTGTTCAGAATTAACTGGATTATTTTGTGATAATGTTCATGAAATATTAAGTGAGAGAAACCAGAATGAGCAGGAAAAGTCTTCAGATCACTCAGCAGATCCTTTTCTATAAAAGGAAAGGAGGAGGAAAACAGGACTGCGCAGGTGAGCCTCAGGCTGTGATGCAGGTCCACAAAGCCCAAGTCAATCTGATAGGGTTTGCTGGAGAAAAGACCGCCCAGTAGAGGAGTTCCATAGACACAAATGGCTAGACCCTAGCACCCCTCCATGTTCAGTGATGTGTCGAGAGCCTCTTGGGAAGAATGCCTGAATGCCTTGAGAGATCCCAAAGGTGCTATCACTGGATGCATGCCTTCAAGCTGAAAAATAAATTCCTTTATGAAGAGAGATACAAGCAGCACATCTCGACAACTCCCATACCTACAGAGCCATTGCCTCAAGAGTACTGGACTGAGCAAACTGAGAGTGGGATGAGACTGGAGACTGATCCCTTAATTGTAAAATTCAAATGCATGGCTTTTTTGTTTTAACTTTCTTAATTTGGGCACTGTTGACCAATACCTCCTGGGTAACCCTGTCTGGTATCTAGTAAGGAGACTACTTCATACCAGGAAACATGGCAGGAGAAAAAAATGACCAATTTAAGGGTAACTTCAAAATAAGATTCAGAGATATGCACAGATGTCTATAAGTGAAGAACCAAAAGTTTCTCATTCTCTTTGGACCAGTTCAGCAACACACAGCAGGTAAGAGGAAAGTGTTCCAAGATGACCAATCATCATGATTATAGCAAGAATGACTGATGGAAAAAGAAAAAAGCATCCAAGTTATATGGCTGGTCTTTACAGTAACTGAGAAGGACCAAAGAATGCAGCAAATACTTGGGAGAAAATAGAAGTACTAGAAATGCAAGAGATGTAAGTCCATGCAAAGGGATGAAGCTTTATATATAAATAATAAATTTTCTGCCAAATAACAAGAAAAAAACTTCCTGATCTAGAAGAATCTTATGAATTGTATTTAAAAATGGACCAGAAAGAAGCCCAGGACATAGTCAACTTATTGGTTTTTTTTCCCATTTCTTTGTATGTCTATACCACAACTTTCCAGAGACTTTCTTAGTGCTCTTGGCTCAAATGGATAACTAATGATTTCCCTGTGGAAGGACCAAATGTCTTTGGAGGGGAGGCTGAACTGGAATTTTTCAGTCAACTACCCCACGTTCTCTCCTAATGTTGCAGCTGGTCTGCTGGAGAGAAATACAGGGAGGCCCCAACCAAAGAGTAAGCTGTGTTCTAAAAGCTGCAGACTAAAATTTCATAATTCAGTTCCCCATGGAAAGACTTAACAATAAGGAGCCATCATTGGAGAAGTACAGCCGGGATCAAGCTTATTTAACCCCTACTGTACCAGAAGTATAGTGATAACAGTTTAATGAGGTCTAACTTCCTATTCGGTTGTATCATTACTCAGTACTTGCTTCTAAGGTAAAATGCACTGCAACCAAGCAGGACATCAAAAAGACAAAGCAGTCTTCCTAGTATAGGAATAGAGGACACTCTCTCAATTCTTACAGCAGCAGTAGGACAAGGAGTGGAGCAAGGACGGGTATCCTGTACTACCATTAATACTAAGGGCTGGCTTCATGGGCATACAACCCATGCGTAGAAGGGCCTGTCTTTGGTTTTTTTCCTAGCACTATCTTAAGGGTTTTTGAAAAAGTGCCCTGCATTTTAATTTTGCACTGGACTCCACAATTTATGCAGCCAGTCCTACTAATACTAACTTAAATTTAACACAATATTTTGCCACTTCACCGTCACAAATGCCTGTGAAGTAGGTAAAGCAGGTTGTGCTGCCTCTATTTTACAACTATGTAAAATTGAGGCTTAAATAAGAGAAGGAATTTGTTCCAAAAGCTAAACACATGGTAGCACTGAGACTTAAACCCATGACTTCAGACTTTAAGGCAAGGGCTCTTTTCATTAGCCTGTGCTGCCTTCAGATACCCCAGAATATGGCCGGGTGATAAGACAATATAAAATAAGGGGCAGGGCAGGGAGAAACCTCCTCTTCTCAGTAGTTCCACATCACTAACTTTATTTCATCTCAAATTCATCCATTGTAAATGACAAGATCTTGTTCTTTTTTGACAAAATTAAGTTCTTTCTTTCCTGTTTCTTAATAGATCTTAAAATTTGACTATTTTAATCATTATGTAAATCCTACTGATCTGCATGTGCATATGTTCTTTCCCTATCTGGCAGGGTTCTATCTGGGTTTCCTGTGCTTGTGTGGCCCCTGTCAGTATGAGAAATGATCTGTGATCTTGCCAGCTGAGCATGGGGGATTCCTGGGTAACTTTTCTTAGCTTTATAAGGTAAAAAAAAAAAAAAAAAAGGAGCTATACTTAGGAATCTGGTGAGGCATAGTGGATAGATATTGAATAGCATGAGATGAAGTGCATCTGTCCCTGTTGGAAAACACCTTGGTACATCAGATGAGGGAAAGGAGGAGCAGTGATGCTATGATACTGGATTATAAGATTATAGAACCTCTGAAGATACACAGCATGGCAGGAATGACCAAGGGCTCCTCACTCTGCACAACAGATGTGAAGATAAAAAATTTCTCAAGTCTTCCATTTATAAGTATAAAAGCAGTTTTAAAGATTCTTAAGACAAGAAGATTAGTTTTCTAAGTGCATAAGGCATAAAGGATCAAAGTTAACTTACCAAGGTCTTTGGTCTTGGGTGAAGGTTATAGCTGACCCAATGGTGAATCCAACTAAGCTTCAAGATTGGAAGACAAGTGAGTTATTTATTATAATATACATATTATAATATAATATATATTATAATTATGCTATATTATAATATATATAATATATATTATAAGAGAAAGAATTATTACAAAATATTATATTCCAATGACAGCCTTTCATTTCAGAGAATTACTAAAAGTAAAAATAGTATAGCAGTTTAATAATATATTCTGATCTCAACAGCATGTAGTACATGGAAAAAACAAGAGCTCTCAAACCATATGTATATAGGATGGATTCCTGGTCTAATTATTTCATAGTTTTGTGGACTTGAAAAACTCATTAAGCCTCAATGAATTTTTCTGACTTTATAAGAAAATGCAAGATAATAACATCCGCATAAGTTTGTTGATAATAATAAACAACCTCATCTCATACTGCTTAACACAGAACATGTGCTCACATGGAGTACTAGCTGTTATTATCTATTCTCCTCCAGACAACTTGGCTTACAACGCTTGTCTTTGTCTTGCTCTGGCGATAGTCTTTTCTATCCTGATTTTCTTTCCCCAGTAGCCCAGAATCTATACTTGCTGAAGGCCAAAGTGACAGGGAGCTCCTCCATTTCAGGGTAACAGAATCTTAATATTGGAATGGGAGAGACAAAAGTCTTCCTCTTATGTTTGCTCAAGCTTTATTAGTACCATTCCACACACACACAAATATATTTAAACATATTCTCTTCACCCTCCTTTTCACCCATCACCACTTCCCACCCAACACTGTGTGGCCAGATTCCAAAACCAACTCTATTCTCAGAGGATCTGTTATTTGAAGCACCACTGTGCATTACAAGAGGGGAAGCATTTTAGTACTTGATTACATGTTGCTTTCAACACAGAGTCATTTTGTGTAAGCTGCAATTAAACATTTACAATTCATTTAAGAGCAGTAAAAGAGACATGGTTTTAAAACATAATTGTGATGCTGGATTTGCAGGGTTTTTCTTTATATCCAAATATTTGTAGTCATGCTGTGTTGATATATGTGTAGAAGTTACCTATGGAAGAAGAAAATACTCCATAATTTTATAAGAAGAGACTCTGAAGTTTTTGCTATTGCCAAGTTATAAACAATATTCAAAACATTTTACTGTATCTAAGGAGTTTGAGTTGTTCATAGTTTGAAATGTGATAATTTTGATTTCTATGTGTAAATGCTAACAATAAGCATCATATTTTTCTAAAAGTACTATCACCTTCTGACTATAAACTAATGAAATCGGTAGAGCAATAGCTTGGCCACTTTGTGGTTAATTAACTGCCTCCCAGTAATTATAACAATCTAAAAACCTGCTCCTAAAGTACAAAATTCAATAGTTTTCACAATTTTTTTATAAATCTGTCTGCCAAAGTTTCCATACTTAAGATTTATGTTTCTCACTTCTACACTTGGCTCTTTAATATATTATAGAAGACATTATCAAGCGTTTTCTTTTCTTTTTTTTAGGGACTTGCTTATTTATTATTTGAAAGAGTGAGAATGTCAAGCAGACTCTCCACTGAGTGCAGAATCTAATATGGGGCTTAATCACATAATCCTAGATCATGACCTGAGCTGAAATCAAGAGTCAGATGCCCAACCAACTGAGCCACCCAGCCACCCCTCAAATGTTTTCAGTATGGGAAAGAAAGCCAGCATAGTAAGACATAAAGACATCAAAGGAATAATAGTCAAAAGATATAGGTTCTATTACCCACTTACTATACGTTGAATGTTGGTGTTTCCCCTAAATTCCACATGCTGAAATCCTAATGCCCAATGTCACAGTATTAGGAAATGGGGCCTTTGGGAAGTTATCAAGTCATGAAGGCAGAGTCCTCTTGAATGGGCTTCGTGTCTTTATAAAAGAAGCCCTAGAGAGATCTCCTCCCCCTTCCACCATATGAAGATACAAGAAGTCCCGAAACCAGAAGAGACTCTTACCCAATCATGCTTGCACGCTGATCTTGGATGTCCAGCATCCAGAACTGTGAGAAATGAATTTCTGTTCTTTATAAACCACCCAGTTTGTGATATTTTGTTATCGCAGACCAAATAGACTAACACACTGGTCTCGAATGTACTGGCTTTTCACCCTAAACTAGTCACTTCACCTTCCTGGGCTGTTTTTTTTTTTTTTCTTTATTTAAACCATAAGGGGCACCTGGGTGGCTCAGTTGGTTAAGCCTCTGACTCTTAAATTTGTCTGGGGTCATGATCTCAGAGTTGTGAGACTGAACCCCATATGGGGCTACCTGCACGGCGCAGAGTCTCCTTTAGACTCTCTCTCCCTCTCCCTCTGTGCCTTCACCTGCTCATGTGTGCACACGTTCTCTCTCTCTCTCTAAAATAAATAAATAAAATCGTTAAACCTAAGAATACAGCCATGATAAACTATGAGATCCATATGAGTTACACATTCCTGTGACCCAGATTTCCAGACATATTATGTTGGAGTAAAGGATAGTACCATCAACTGCCTTGTCTTTTTGCCTCCGCTTGCTGGTCATATAGCAAGGCACAGATTTATTTGTAAATGACATTTTATAAATGTATATTGTAAGGGCACAAATCTAGACTTCATTTTTTATAATAGGTATAACTCAGAAACAAGTGTTGAATTCTAATATCACAGAACCAATTCCCTAGCTAATATCCATTGACCAAGGTAATTTAACTTAATAACTATAAAAGAAGATAGTATTTTAGTTAAATATACAAAGATATGCAATATGAAATACATTGTAACAATACATGTAATGTAAATAATGATACTGAAGGTATAACAATATAGAAGCCTCCCTTATTCATCCTCAGGTATTAATTAGGTTAAATATTTTCTTTTAAGAGCTTTTAAGACTAATCAACTAGGAGACAAACTGGAATTCTACTGTGACATATGTTCATCTCCAAAACTGCATTAACATTTGAAAACATTTTTTTTAACTTAGCAAGCATTCTTGCTTTCTGATTTTTACATAAACCATACCATATCATATTGCAAACTAGGACATGCTAGCATTAGGGATGTGTCTGAGACCATCTTAAAACACATTTGGTCAACATCCATCCACATATTTTAAGATGGCTCCAGCTCACTTTATAAACGAGAAAATAACTATTCTAGTACTTTTCAACATGGGTGGTGGCAGTTGGTATTGTCACTATAGCACTAATCGACATGTGCATCTTTATACCTGTGAACATGCACTTGCACTCAAACACTGAGGAAAACTTTCTAAAATGGCAATAAAAATATGGTTTAGGTTCACACATTCTTGGTTTTTTGTTTTGTTTTGTTTTTCAGAAGAGCCATATCTCAATTCCTAACCTAGTGTTAAGACCCTCCAAAAGTATGCCTCGTGCTCTTTCAATTTCATTTCCTAATATTAATCTTCTCCATCCTGTCCTTTATCTGTTTGTTTATCTCTCTATTGGCCTTTTCTTTCTCCACACTTTTGTTCATGGTGTCCTCACCTCTTTTCTCTTAACCAAATTCTATCCATTATTTATGCCCCATTTTAAATTTCTCCTCCTCTATAAAATGATCCTAAATTATTTTAGCCCAATATTAACCCTCTTCTATTCCATCTGACACTGTGACTCTGTCTTACTACTTTTAGAATTAATTATTCACTACCTTATGAGAGATCTATTAATATTGAAGCTAGCTTCTTAGAATTGTATTGTCTTACTTTGCCCATAATTACCTAAACTTCCTTAATTGACTCTGTGTATGTTTTTGTATATGTGTTTAAACAGGAAATTAAAACAAAACATAAATAAGGGAAGGAAAGAGATAAAATGAAAATTTTCATTATGTAATTTTCTATATGTCTCTTTTTAATTTCCTGTAACATATCATTGTTTGTTTCCCCAAGTCTTTGAATGAGAAAGATATGTCTTTTTGCTTCTTTAAGAAGTTCTTGGTAGGGGCGCCTGGGTGGCTCAGTGGGTTAAAGCCTCTGCCTTCGGCTCGGGTCATAATCCCAGGGTCCTGGGATCGAGTCCCGGATCGGGCTCTCTGCTCAGCTGGGAGCCTGCTATCTCCTCTCTCTCTGCCTCTGCCTGCCTCTCTGCCTACTTGTGATCTCTGTCCAGTAAATAAGTAAAATCTTAAAAAATAAAAAGTTCTTGGTAACACAATACAGCAATGAATACCTACTGAGCAATCAATAATTTTGTTTAATTTAGCAGATATGCAAAACCAAACTATAACTAACATATACAAGTCTAATGTTAGACCTGGTACCAGAAAAAAATAAAAAACAAAAATAATAACTGAAAATCCACATTGATTTATTCTGTCCTATTTCTCTGGGCTTAAACCCACATTCAAAGACCCAGGAAAACCTCTTCTTTGGATAGTCAAATCAATACAAACCAACAGACCTTGCAAGTACAATTCCAGAAAAGAGAAAAAAAAGTTTTAGCAGGAAAAACAACTGATAAACTTCAAAATTGGAAGTAGTCAGAGTCCACAATGTCCTCGTGTCTTTTTTTTTTTTTTATGTATTTATTTGCCAGAGAGAGACCACAGGCAGAGGGAGGGAGAGAGGGAGAAACAGACTCCCCACTGAGCAGGTAGCTCTATGAGGGGTTGGAGCCCAATGCAGGGCTGGATTCCAGGACCCTGGGGTCATGACCTGAGCTGAAGGCAGACACTTAACCAACTAAGCCACCCAGGCACCCCTGTCCTCACGTCTTTAAATGTCTTACAAGTATCCCCTGGGTCATTCCCCAAGGAAACCGCTTGAGGCTATCCCACCAGGTCTGTTTTACCTCCTTGGCGGGGTGGAGGGGCAGCCCTTGGTCATCTGCTCATGTCTTCACTGATGTCATCCCTCATCTGTGCTCTCTCCATCCAAGATAATCTTTGGATATTCCTTTATAAGCAGTGCTGGTAGGAGAAGATGAACATGCCTGATCAGTGATTATGGCTTCCCTGCAGATATTCCAGCTCAAACTGTAAGGCTTCCCTGTTAATGTGTGTCCTATTTGGAGAGTTATTGCCTCTACATTAAAATTTTCATTTGCAATGAGGGCATTCTGTTGTTTCCTTGTATTGCCTTATAGTTTAAATTATGCCTGAGCTATAATAATAACCTAAAACTCTCTCTGTTCTGGGGTCCTTTCATTCTCTAAGCATTAGGCATTTGTTTGTTGAACTACTGCTAAATCCTGCCCCCCATATACACAAACATATTGAAGGGATGGAGGTGGGGAGACAACAACTTTCTCACAATCACTCTCATTAAGCTCTCTATGGAGCAATCCAATGGGCCCAAGCTAGGTGAGGTATTTTCTTCAGCAACCTCCACACTGGAAATTTTAAACTGTCTTGTGACAGCATGGAAGTATATGCACAACATGGGCATTGGAAGGACAAGTGAGACAGAAAGAGGTGTAAATCAGGGTGACCACAGGAAAATACGGCTGTATGGAGAACCCAAATTACAGATAGGGAGGAAAAGAAAGTATCATTGCTGGCAAGATGGCACCAGGACATTCTAATGGTATTTATAAAAATAACAACATTATTGATCATAAAAGGTACAGTACTTAGATGATAAATGCTTACCATTCGTGTGAGGAATTTAAAAGCAATAACTATTTGTATGGCATTCTATAATACACAAAGCTCTTTCTAATGTATTACTCATGGGTTCCTCACAACTTCTGAAGTTGACTTTATAATCGTTGCCATGTAACAGAAGAAAAGATGGAAGTGCACTGGGAATAAATGGCCTGGACAATGTTTCACAGAATGCAAAGGGAACTGGACCCTAATCTATTCTTTCCTCTTTTCTTCTGCCTTGGTGACAGCTGGACTCATGCCTCATTCAACTCATGCCTCATTCTCAAGAGCTGGGGTCCATCTTTTGGCCCAGTTCTGAGATCTAAGCTTCAAACCTTATTCTAGTACCAAGTCCCTACCTTAAAATTTGTGTAGATTCCAGCCTCTAGGATCTGCACTTGTCTCCCAGGGACTGGAGACTGACCCCTGGATTGCAAGTTCCGTGGCTGAGCCTCCTACCCAAGGCAGACCTCCCTGATTCACTCTGCCTACAGCTCTCTGGAAGCCTGATATTCACAGACCATCTGTCTCTTCCCCTCCCCATTCTTTGCATCACCCAGGACTGACTATGTGCAGTAATGTGGAGTGTTTTAGGTTTTCCTTTGGGGGGGGTGTTTGGGTTTTTTTGGTTTTTTGGTTTTTGTGGTAAGATCAGGCAGCCTTGAGTAACTGCATCCCTCTGTCTGCCCCAAATAGGAACTATGCCTCCTGTTACTCAGTCTTCTGATGATAACTAAGCCATGCCTATTCTTGTCCAGAAATATTGCAATGGTGACATTAAAGATTTCCTCTTAAAATTCCAGCTCTGAGGCAAGGTCCACTCCAAGCCACTTCAAAGCAATAAAAATGTGAGTCATAGAAGCCTTTTTCACTGGCAAAGATGTTTACCCCATAATACAATCCCTTATGATTTTGAAGAATTCTTTTCATAACATTATTTCTGAGTAAATTTAGAATTTGGATGATAATAATGTGGTAGGTGCTAGAGGATCTTACAAATATCACTGAACAACCTTTAATAAGACATAAAAAATTCTCAATATGTGTTGATACTGGTTTCCCCTAAGAACAGATATTTCACAAGAAAAAGGGCAAAGCCGCCAGCTAATCTTTAGATAAGAAGTAGGTACTAGGAGTGTTCCAGCAACTGCACAAAAAAGATATCAAAGCTAGCACTTTGTCTTTTGATGAAGTATTGCCCTTTTCCCCAAGTAATATCTAATTATTAATGTTCTGCCCAAAATAGTAACACTCATGCCCATGTGCTCATTGTTGGGGGCCTGGAGTACAGAGCAGGCACTGGCAAATAATTATAAGAGCTTCTCTATCTCATGAATAAGGAAAAGGTTATTAGCAGGGATATTATTATTAGTATGCCATTTCCAGGGGTGCTATATAAAAGTAGTTCTCACCCAAAAGCCACCTTTTCTAAAAAACTGATATGAGCACAACTGGGCAAATGGTGTGGTTAAAAAACAGATGAGAAATCTGAAAACTAAAATCTGAACCTAATTCCATTGCTTGCATTATTATTGTGTACTTGGCTTAAAAATGTCTCTAAGCCTAAGTTTTCTCACCTGTAGTATAGGTCCATCAGTACTGCTCCATTTCTTGTGACAAGGAGCAAATGAGTGAAAGTATATAATACTGTGGACACTATAAAGCCTTATGCAAACAAAAGTGGTTATTCTTCTTATTGACACTCTGAGATGGGGTCTCCAAAAAAGCACAGCTAGATAGGGAGTTGCTGGAAGAGCGCAGTATAACTACCCTCTTTCCAGAAGTCCCAGGGATTGGGGTGGGGGAGGGACATAGGATGATTCAGGTAACTTCCTGTCCAAAAGGAGTATCATCACAACAGGAATCTCTGGGTAGTAGAGATTTGTCACATGTTTGAAGAAATATTTGAGTCCTCTAAAGAATGTCTATTACCACCAAAGAATTCAAAATTTGTTTTAATAAAATTCAAATATAAATGAAATCCATGTGCTTCTACTACCTCTTATCAAAGAAATATACTTGTATGACTAGAGGCAGAAATTTTTTTTTCTGCCATAAAGACAGGACTTTTTAACTTTTTACTTTCCTGTTCCTTTCATTTGAGCCAATAAAGAAACACAGTAAGCATCCAGACTGAGCAATACATTTCAAGTGAGAGCATGCATGTAATGCACAGATTTCGATCCAAAGACACTGAAATTATCTAATGAAGCAAAATCTATTTATGAGTTCCTCCAAGTCATCACAGATACCTCAATACAGTCATGTATATTTGTACCTTTTATCCCAAAAATTATGAACACTTCTAGATATTGTATTAACTCAAGACTGCAGCCTACCATTGAAAATAAAGAAATAAGAAAATAAACAGTTAGAATTCAATCATTTACTAAGTAGCTGTTCTATGCCAGGCAGAGTGCCAATCACTAAGAAGAGAGAGGTGAACAATATAGTCGGGTTTCCTGGTGTCAGGTAATCCTAGCAGATCAATCACACGGCTCATCCTCCCTCAGTGCCACCACCATGTGTGTGCAATAATGGAGGGAAACTAAGAATGTGGTACTTGGGGCCCTTCCCAACTTGGCTTTGGTGACTCCAACTATATTCCCTGCTCCCACATCTTCTCCAGTTCCTAAAGCTTCCTTTCTGAGATGGTCTGCTTTCTGCATCTGGAAGATAGTGTCTCTAAACATTCTTTTTCATTTTTCTCTCATGAAAATATTCAAAGTACAAGTGGAAGAGAAAAACGAACAGGGGAAGGTCTTTTCTGTCTACTGGGAAAGCTGCAGAGGGAATCAGATTTTTTCATTTGTTTATTCATTAAAACATGAGTTATTGATCACCTAAGACATTCCAAGACTTACCCAAGTTGCTGGAGACACAAAGATGACTAATGACACTTCCTGCTGGAAAGCAAATCTCAGTTCACTGTGAGGATACAGATATATAAATGAGTAAGTATACTACCATTAGACAAACATTCTGGTGAATGTGTATACAAGGAATTTTATGGAAGGAAGGGATAAGCCTTACTATACCTTTGCAGGGGAAATGGAAAGTTGAAGGTCAAGAGGGGAGAAGAAAGGAGGTCCAGGACAAAAAGCACGTGCAAAAGGACACAGTCATGAGAGTCAATAGCCCAACCAGGGCCTCCCAGCTCTCAACATGACTATGGAGGGAGAGGCCAGAAAGAGGCTGAGGGAAGGTGAGTAGAGCCATTACTTGAAAGTTTGAACAGCAGAATATGGGCTTTGGACGGTATTCACTGTGCAGAAGAATTTAAAGCAAAAAACTGACTGGTTTAAACCTGAGTTTTGGTAAGATTCCTCTGAAGACTGTGGACAATGGACTGCGAAATAGAAAATAGATTCTCATTAGGATTATTACATGAATGGTTAAGGATTTATTACACAAATGGGAACAATGAAGGTTAAAAAATAAAAACAAATAAATATACTTGCAAGACATTTCAGAGGTAAAACCAAGTTCCTCAAGACAAAGTGAACACAGGGAGTGAGCAGTAGGTGGAAATCAATAACTCAGGGATTTCTCTCCAAGATAACTGATTAAGTTGCAATACCATTAGTTGAGATAGGAAGAAAAGTATTTCAGGGAAGGCAGTAGTAAAGAAGAATATGAGTTTAGTTGAACCTGAGACCAGCCACCTGACACTTAAGAGCAGTTGGAATTACAGGTCTGGGGGTCTAGAGAATACCAGCTAGAAATATTAATTGTAGCATCATTTGCATAAATATTTCATGGTTGAAGCCACAGGAGTGAATGAAATTATTTAGAGAAAATAGAGTGCAAGAAAAAAAAATTTCAGGGACCCCCAAATGAACAGTAAGGTAAATAAGGAGGAACCTACTTCCTGGTCATAGCCATGACCAATAGGGTGATGAGTTTATGTGTATTCCATGTCACAAGACCATTCTCAAAGAAGCCAGAAATCCTCTCAAGGAGAAAGGTAACTGAACAAAAAGTAGACTGCAGGAGGCTGTTTCTTTTTTTCTTTTTGTTGTGCCAATCATTTCAACCAAAGAAATTTTAAATATACATATATTTTGTTTGTCTTTAATGTGTTTCTTCTTTGATTCCTTTGTCAAATAGAAAACTCATTGTTTCAAGGTACTGATATGCAGCCACCATCTAGCGGCCAAATCTGGTAACTACATTCTTGCACAGCTGGGGGTGATAATTTTCCTGTAGTTTCAAGGATTACATTCAGGGAAGAGTAGGCATAAGTCAATGATGGAGAACATGAAAGAGCAGGTGTTCTCTATTTTTTCCTGAGTATAAGTTATGGAAAACAAACAATTTACATATTTTGAATGCTCTTCCTTTGAGCAATATAGGAAACTGTGGAATGAACCATACCTTCTTCAAGGTTATCAGATGATATGGCAACCCCGTATCAGACTGATAGAAACATAATCAGTAGCATTACCAGTTTCAAGATCAAAACTCTGTACCATGTCCTCCAAATCCTTACAGGATCTGTAAGGGCCACCAGCCCTCTCCCTCCATTGTTATCTTTTTCTACTTTCATCCTTGACCATTACAATGTACCCATAGTAGCCTCCTTGCTATTAATTGAACCTAAATTCATTTCCTACCTTAGGAACTTTGCAATTATTGTTTCATCTCTTCCACCAATTCTTTCTACCACCTTCTTTTCATCTTAGGTCTCTCTTTAAATACTTCATTCTCAGAGAGATTCCCTGACAACTGTTAACTCTAAAACCCTCTTCCCCCAGGTTATTTTCTTCATGTCACTTATCACTATCTGAAGTTGTACCACTTATTTGTTCAAAGACAAAATCTTCAAGTCTACAGTGCAAATTCTATGAGGGAAGGAATTTTAACTATAATGTTTGCTAGCACCTAGAGGAGTGCTATCACATAAAAGGTACTCAACAAATAGTTGAGTGAGTTAACCCAGCAGGTGCCTGAGCAGTGTTTGGGTAAAAGATGTAGTTCGGTAGATTAAAATCTACAAATAATCATATGATGGCAAGATTGAGGCCAAAGATTATGATGTATAAGCAAGAAGGCCCAAGAAGAAGCAAGAAGGTGATATATGGACAAATGCTGCATAAGGTTTGATAACCAAACAGGGCCAAGATAGGGACAGCAGATAGCATGAACCTGAGGCTTAATCAACAGTCAGGAATCAGGATTCAAATAACAGATTGTGAGCCAAGGAGGGGTTAGCATAGAGGCTCCTGGGCTTTGTAGGAAACAGGTCTTCAATCTCATTAGAAGCAATTTCCCTATCACTCAAAGACCTAAATAATGTAACAAGGACTTAAGGAGTACATAGTTTTCAAACTGAATAATGTAGAAACATCCTCTGAGATGGGAGGTATAGGGGGCTACTTAAAAATAAGAGATTCTTCTGAGATACACTGCCATCATGTCTGATTCCATAGGTCTGTGGAACTCTGCAACTGTTTATTTTTAATTAATACACAGGGTAAGTCTGATGTGGGTACCCTGCAGATACACTTTTTTGAGATATACTTGTTCTTGTCTTTTACTGCCCACAAAACACTTTTACATATTCTCTTCTATGAGTCTCACCTATAACTCTTCTAAGAAGTAGACAGAGCCAGTTTTTATTTACACTTGTTGTATTTTAAAACCTTTATTATAGAATAATTCAAATACACAAGTGGAGAATATCATAATCAACCTCCATGTACCTATCACCTGACTTCAACAGTTATCAACTTACAGTCAATTCCACATTCCACACAGACATGTACTCTGTACCCAGTTCTAATCAAATCTCAGAAATATCTGAGCTCAGTGCAGACTGGAGGAGAGATTATAGCTGTTGTTTTATTCATAGAATTCTGCCTCACAGAGACGATGACTTGTCCATGATCATATACCTAGTCTTAGAACTGAGGCCAGAACTTAGTTGCACACAATGTGACCTGAGGAAGGGGGTGCTCAGTATACCAAGAGCTCTACCCTTCACTAGACTTTGGGGCATATGACAATTCTTTAGTTCTTTTGTGTGTGCATGTATATGTGTGTTTTAAAAGAGGGTAGGCAGCTATCTCTTTAGAATGACTTTTGCTCAGTTACACGTGGGGACCCCTGAAGGTCTTAGATTTAGTGTAACTAAATACCACACCAACACAAAGCCCAGTGTGCTTAGAAACCTTAAGCTATGAGCAAATGACTGTGGAGATGCACCAGAGAGAAGCAATGAGCTAAGGGCAAGTGAACTGCAGCTGGCCTCACAACGCCCTGAGCTGTCAAGAAAACAAATGTAACTGGAACACATGCTCCCATTTTAAAATGTGGCTGGCAAAACAGAGCTCTGCCTTGGGCTGTTGAGACAATGACAAATGAAATGTTGGTTGATTCCCCATTTATTTTATTTTTAAAGTGTTTGCCAATACTGGAATAGCCCTGGTTGTGTTGGATGCCACACCTCCAGCACTAAGCAATTCCCTTCACTGTGCGATGAGTCCCATATGATCTCAATTATACTGTTTTCTACCTTTCCCAGTAATGACCCATTAGAAGACTGCCTAAAAAGTGAGTAGGCAAGGACTCAGATTGGCTAAGTTGCAGGTATTACAGTGAATCCGTCAGGCAAATATGGAGCTCTTAGTGTCCTCATTAATAAGCACATGGTCAGATTCTGTCAGGGCATTTTTGTAGTTCTAGAATGCTCTTTTTAGTCAGCTCCTCTCAAATGTACAGATGTTTGTAATGGCCAGTCACATGTGTTTCCTGGTTAAAGACTTCCCATAAAACAGTCCACAAATGAAGATTGCTATGCCAAGAAAAATGAAAGCACTTAGAAGAATATTTATCACTTCTAATGCAAAGCATTTTGTAATTCTCTATTTGCCAAACCGCTCTTGAGAGGAGGTCAGTAATTTTCTCATTATCCTGCTAAAGAAATAAGCCAGCTGTTGTTCCCAAAGTAACACATGGTCAATCAATATCTGGAATTGGAATACAACCATTCTCATTCATTCCAGGGATCATGCTGAGCTAACAAAATATTTGGGTGTAAGAGTATTGTAAGTTTCGGAGACAACCAATATGATGAAATCATTTCCTGATGAGAGGATATGCATAATATGCATGAAGTGGAGAAAAAACAGGAATTCTCAATTGCATTTGTTCATGTGAGCTTTATAGGTTTCCTTAAAATCATGTGTTGAAGGAACAGGAGGGCACTGTGAAAAAGAGAGGGAGAAAAAGAAAGTAGAAAATAATTATGTCAGAGAAATTTCAAAGTCAAAATAAATTCTGAACATATATAAAATCAGTTAAGCCAATTTTTTTTTACTTTATTTAAGCTTTATTTAAACATATGATGTAACCCCACCACTCTCACCCAACCCCTCTTCCCCCCACCCCCCTCAGTTTGTTTTATGACATTAAGAGTCTCTTTTGGTTTTTCTCCCTCCCGATCCCATCTTCTTTCATTTTTACTTTTCCTACCACCTTAACTCCCACCCCTGTTGCATCTCCACTTCCTCATATCAGGGAGATCATGTGGTAGTTGTCTTTCTCCAGTTGACTTATTTCGCTAAGCATAATACGCTCTAGTTCTATCCATGTCGTCGCAAATGGTAAGATTTCATTTCTTTTGATGGCTGCATAGTATTCCATTGTATATTGTATATATATACCACCTCTTCTTTATCCATTCATCTGTTGATGGACATCTAGGTTCTTTCCATAACTTGGCTATTGTGGACATTGCTGCTATAAACATTCGGGTACACGTGCCCCTTCGGATCACTACGTTTTTATCTTTAGGGTAAATACCCAGTAGTGCAATTGCTGGGTCATAAGGTAGCTCTATTTTCAATTTTTTGAGGAACCTCCATGCTGTTTTCCAGAGTGGTTGCACCAGCTTGCATTCCCACCAACAGTGTAGGAGGGTTCCCCTTTCTCCACATCCTCGCCAGCATCTGTCATTTCCTGACTTGTTCATTTTAGCCATTCTGACTGGTGTGAGGTGGTATCCCATTGTGGTTTTGATTTGTATTTCCCTGATGCCCAGTGATGTGGAGCACCTTTTCATGTGTCTGTTGGCCATCTGGATGTCTTCTTTGCAGAAATGTCTGTTCATGTCCTCTGCCCATTTCTTGATTGGATTATTTGTTCTTTGGGTGTTGAGTTTCCTAAGCTCTTTGTAGATTTTAGATACTAGCCCTTTATCTGATATGTCATTTGCAAATATCTTTTCCCACTCTGTCAGTTGTCTTTTGGTTTTGTTGACTGTTTCCTTTGCTGTGCAAAAGCTTTTGATCTTGATGAAGTCCCAATATTTCATTTTTTCCCTTGCTTCCCTTGCCTTTGGCGTTGTTCCTAGGAAGAAGTTGCTGCGGCTGAGGTCGAAGAGGTTGCTGCCTGTGTTCTCCTCAAGGATTTTGATGGATTCCTTTCTCACGTTGAGGTCCTTCATCCATTTTGAGTCTATTTTCGTGTGTGGTGTAAGGAAATGGTCCAATTTCATTTTTCTGCATGTGGCTGTCCAATTTTCCCAACACCATTTGTTGAAGAGGCTATCTTTTTTCCATTGGATGTTCTTTCCTGCTTTGTCGAAGATTAGTTGACCATAGAGTTGAGGGTCTATTTCTGGGCTCTCTATTCTGCTCCATTGATCTATGCGTCTGTTTTTGTGCCAGTACCATACTGTCTTAATGATGACAGCTTTGTAGTAGAGCTTGAAGTCGGGAATTGTGATGCCACCAACTTTGCCTTTCTTTTTCAATATTCCTTTGGCTATTCGAGGTCTTTTCTGGTTCCATATAAATTTTAGGATTATTTGTTCCATTTCTTTGAAAAAATTGGATGGAATTTTGATAGGCATTGCATTAAATGTGTAGATAGCTTTAGGTAGCATAGACATTTTCACGATATTTATTCTTCCAATCCATGAGCATGGAACATTTTTCCATTTCTTTGTGTCTTCCTCAATTTCTTTCATGAGTACTTTATAGTTCTCTGAGTATAGATTCTTTGCCTCTTTCGTTAGGTTTATTCCTAGGTATCTTATGGTTTTGGGTGTAATTGTAAATGGGATTGACTCCTTAATTTCTCTTTCTTCTGTCTTGTTGTTGGTGTAAAGAAATGCAACTGATTTCTGTGCATTGATTTTATATCCTGACACTTTACTGAATTCCTGTACAAGCTCTAGCAGTTTTGGAGTGGAGCCTTTTGGGTTTTCCACATATAGTATCATATCATCTGCAAAGAGCGATAGTTTGACTTCTTCTTTGCCGATTTGGATGCCTTTAATTTCTTTTTGTTGTCTGATTGCTGAGGCTAGGACTTCTAGTACTATGTTGAATAGCAGTGGTGATAGTGGACATCCCTGCCGTGTTCCTGACCTTAACGGAAAAGCTCTCAGTTTTTCTCCATTGAGAATGATACTTGCCGTGGGTTTTTCATAGATGGAGTTAAGCCAATTTTTAATTTAACAACTCTCTCTTTGTTTCAGACGTAGAGGTTTCAGAATACCTTGTACAAAAAAAAAAACTTACTAAAATATGACAATAAATGTCACACCATAAATTTACTCTCCAAAGAGAATGTATCAAATAAAGAAAAGCATGCTATTTTGTTGCTCTGATTCAGAATATTAGGATTGTCAAGATATTATTTTAAGTCAATAAAGAGGTATGAAAAAGTTTTCTATTCTTATTTACTATTTAGGTTCAGGAAAACACACACACACCCCTACAACTACCACAACACACACACACACACACACACACACACACACACACACATCCTAAGCAATTTTAGAATCATTCCTGACATCACCACACTGTTATTGACATTACCCTTGACTGAATTTGTATCCTTTCTTTGCCTTGCTTCTTGTCAGTCGAGTGGATTTTGATTATAATTTCATTGGGCTGAGATCTAGTAAAATCCTATTTTCCATGAAACTTTTAACATTTCATATGCATTTTTAAATTTTTATCATATGCATTTTTATCAGAAACTAACTGAATACTAAACAAAAAATATCCAAAAAAACAATTTATTTCAAAAATAACTATACTCTCTTCCTTTCAGCTTAAAAAGACAAATCAAGTCCTCCAAACTCACCAAGTCATACACATTAAAGACCCAAAGATTTTTGTACTTCAATTATACCTCAATAAAGTGGTTTAAAAATATTTAAGTATAACACACAGTTCAAAAATAAATCAATAAGAAGTTCTAAAAGTCACATAGCTTGTCTCTATTGCAACGAATGGTAGAACGAAGGTTTATTTTATGTGAACCCACTAATAACTTCTTGCATTAATCTAAAACAAACTCATACCACCTAATTCATTATTTTCCGAAGATTCATTTTTCTTTAGAAATTACCGAGTTGATTATCTGGGAGGAGGATCTGATATCTTTCCATTTATTTAGAGAGATTCGCTATGTCTTACTTAATGTTTCTTGATGCAAAATAATTGGCCCAAATACTGTATAACTGTGTTATCTCTACAGTATCTAGGTCATTTCATGTGCAATTAACTTGGACCACTCTCTATTAAAAAAAAAATCATGGTTAATGAAAACTGTTTCAGTTTCAGTATTTGGAAGTCTCACATCCAGGAATGATCTGTGAGTAACAAAAATAAAAGATGATTTTTTTTTTCTTCCTCTGAAAATTAAGCAAGGTCTCCTTCAAGATTTGCTCTGTGCTTGCCTGAAGATGCTGGCTCTGTGCATGTTAAACTGGATGCCATTCTTCCAGATTCCAGAAGACTTAGTTGACATGATAAGGTATGCAAATAAATACTGGCTCTGCAGTGGCTTTCCTCATTTTTACTAATCTCAATAGATTGACTCTGAAGGCACCAAACAAGAGGCAATCCAAAGACTGTTGAGGAATTATTTTGCAAGATGTATATTCTGCAAATACAGGCTGATTATTGCATTCTTTCTGTAAATACACCTACAAGGTGACTAGATGTTGTCTGCCAGTTTTCTTTTTTCTTTCAGCATGGTCTGCTAAGTTGTTTGATGACAGGGAAATTGCTATGGGAGATTCTAAACCTGTTTATATGGATTATAAACACATGAATCATGGGCCCTACTGCTTAAAAGATCTATGAAATAAACTGCCTATCTTCGGTTATCTATTTGCTCTGAATTTACCTAAAGTGAAATCCTCACAATATGGAGCGACCAGGCAGTTCAGAATTCACCCTCCACAGTGAATATGCCAAATTAATAGAAGCTCACTCTGTTCCTTTACACTGACTGAGAATAGCAGAATTTGCAAGACATGAAATTTAACACAAGAAGGTAAAGGAAAAATCCTTCTCTTTTTATTTACCATTTTGTTTCAGAACAACACACAAAGTGTACTAAATAAACGCAGCACTTTACCTTATGAAGTGCCTGCCTACGCCAGGGGCCAAATCACCTTCTCTGAATCACCCCCATGAATACAACGAAGTGGGCCCTTGGCAGCTCTATTTTACTACATGACGCTGAAGTCCCTCACCCTTGCCCATAGCTATCTGGGCCAAAGGTAGACATTGATTCAAACTGCTCAGCTTCTCTCTGGAGATTCCCAATTTGGCCAACAAGGAAGCCACTGACAGTGCGTGAAACTAGAACACAGAAGCATGTGAGCCTATTCTGCCTTGTGATAGACAAGGAAAGACTAGAGCACAGATAAAGAGAGAAGCAATCAAGACCCAGAGCTCTGAACTGACCTGATGGCTCTTCTTTTCATGCCTCCTGGCTTTTCCAAAGCCCAGCTTCATTCTTGCCTTTAATTTTCATGCATTATCCCTACTCTCTTATAATAACGCTCTTTTTTTTCTTAATCCAGCTTAAGTTGGTTTCTGATACCTATACCTTCTACAAGGGAGGTCAATGGATATTAAAAAAAAAAAGCCTTGAATATGTATGAACCACATGGAATTGAACTAGGCCACCCTCACTGAACCACATCATTTGGGAATTGCAGATCCCTCCTCTATCTCCACCCATATTTTTTTTTTCACTTTCAGACTATCCTTAGTTCCCATTTTGTATTACAGAGGACAAACTGGGCAACACACATTAGATTCTCAGGACTTAACTGCATAGAAGAATAGGGTTGGCCTGTCTTATTCTTCATAAGGGACTAAGTAAACACAATGATCTCTATTAGCTGATGAACCTGCTTCATGCTTATGCTTTCTTCCTCTTCCTGTTTTATTATTTTTCTCAGTCCTTAAATGCCCACTAGAACTCCCACATTGCACATTGATTTTGGAGAGAAAGCTTGTTAAAGGGTGCAATACTATGTTTTCCCAAGTCTAAACAAATGAACTGACCTTCACAATAGGAGATTTAAAAAACATTTTCTTTCCTTTGGAACATATCTGCACATCCATACCATGTTGGCACTCCGTAAACGTTAAAAATAAGTCACAGACATTCTACTACAGTAATGCTCATTTAAAAAAAAAAAATCTGCCAGACAATCAAGAGAAGTGAAAATGAGATGGCAGAATTGAGCTGACTCAAGGGCCCTGGTCCCCTCAGTGTCTTGTCTCCTGATACCCAGGTCATTGTCTTTCTGCTGCCCTCAGGGTGCTGAACCCCATCTCCTGGGTCACATATTATCACTCCAGCTTCCAGAAGGCTTCTTCATCCTTCTCCCCTGTTAAATCTTGTAGCTTCTCAGTTCTAATTCTCTTCTTATTGTTACATGCCCCCTGACACACACACTTATTTCCCCAATGATTTAAGGACACTTATAAAAGTATGTTTATAAACAGAGAAATATTTTTAGCTATTTTAAATTTTAATTTAAATTTTATATTTTAAATTAATTTACAACGAGAGCCAAGTAAACATAATCACAAAAATGACACCCACCCTGCAACTTCCCCAGAGACCATGGAGAACCACAGCTGCTTACCCAGAATATCTCATCAGATCTTTGAAAGTGGCTACACAAACTTTCCAATGAGAAAGAATATAAATTATTATCTTTTCTAAGCTCTGTGTTATCTCAGATCTTTATTACTTGAAGCTTAACTTATCTCTCCCAGTTTCAGATGCTGGTCTCTCTCAAGATCCACCTCCTATTCCTCTGCAACACATTTCTCCGAATCTGAGCCAGCCAATCTAGTACAACGTCCTGGAACCTCTACCATGACAGCCTAGGATGGACATTCGCATGGTTCAGTGGATGTAGTCTTTCCAAGTCTGGTTCCTTCTGAGTATAAGCTGCAGCCCTGATGTTGTATTCTTCTGACATCAGATAGATAAGGGGTGGAACACCCACATACACAAACACATGGTCTTCCCAAAAAAGTAAGAATTCAATGTAAACTGAAATAAAAAAATTTTACTGAATACTTTTTATGTGGCAAGCACTGTCTAAACACACTTCATTTCTCCCATTATTCTCTACATTGAGCTTTTCAGATAGGTTCTATTTTCTTACTGCTCTCATTGTCCACAATGGCTACTAGAAACACTGATAATACATTTATATCCTAACAGGAAGGAGATGCAACAAACAAGGGCATGCCCACTTCCTTCAGGAATACTTACTGTAAGGTGTATGCACTACCTCTGCTCACATCACATGGATATACCCACAGCAAAGAAATCTGGGAAGGTGATCTTTATTATAGGCAGATATCTACCTTTTTAAAAACTAAGATTCTACTACCGAGGAAGAAGAGGAAACAAACAGGAGGTACAGCCATCTTTGCTACAAGAGTGTTGTCTCAAAATTGATCCTGATAAGTAAATGATGCTGAGAAGCAACTAACACCTGAATGACTCAGAATGATGAGTTCTTCCTGTACTGGTACATACAATAAGATGATGAACCTGGACTTGAGTAGAAGGAGCCTGATGCTTGGGTTACACAGACATAGAAGGTTGAGGATTAAGAGAAAGTTACAAGGGAGAAAAGCAGGCCAAAGTTTCTACCACTACTAAACTCATATCTCTGGTTCCCTCTTCTCATAAGGAGATGAAAACAGTTTATCTAAGGGAAAAAAATGTTTCCTGATGCTGAGGATTGGGACGTGAGGATAAATCTGCTAGTGGGCCTTTACACACGAGACACTGAAATCTGTGACATCAAGTCCTTCATACTCCATACAATTTTCAGTGGAAGGAAATTATGTTAACTGTATTTAGCTATGGTATAAATAAAAAGTAACTTGTCTTAATGTATTAGAATCCCCCCAAATATTTACATGTTGAAGCAAATGTGATATTACATCTAAAAAACGAGTATTTTTCATATGAGATACAAAAGAAGAGCTGATTGCCCCTCAAACTATACCCCTTGTGATGCACATCACATCATTAAACTTACTGTGATAGACAGATCCAGAATAGGAACTTCCCTTTCATCTTCCTTCAGTCTAGTGTAAGTTTCACCTCCCCCAAAGCCTTAATTGACTTCACTAGCTCTCATTTCTCTTCCTCGTCTCTGAAACTCCCATTACACTTAATAGCCTGTGTCTGACAATTTAACAATTATATATATATGCCAATGTTTCATGTATGTTAAGATCTTAGAGGACATATGTGTCTTGTGCTTCTTTGCAAACACCCATGGCCTCTAGAGTATTAAGTGCTAATAAATATATGTTGTATAATTGACTTGACTTCTGTGTTACAGCCTAATGGTTACCAAAGTAATGTGTATCTACATCTAGTTAGGGTGGGTCCACCTACTGAATATCAAGGAAAGAAGGAAGTGGGATCACGATGACTGGCAGGAAAGAAAAATTGTGTGTATGTGCATATGCAAATATGAATAATAAGTAGCAAAATATTCAGCTAAAGATTATTACTGGCATCGTGTGTGTGTGTCCATACACATTTGGAACATGCACAGTTTGAATAAGTGACCATTTATGTGTTGTAATTTGGAAGGCATGTCTGAGCTGCTCTGAAAATAATTTCCCATCCCATTTGGCTTAAAATTTCATTAGCATCAAAGAGTTTGAATAAGAAAGCAAGAATGCTGTCTCTCTCCAAAAGGCCCTAGAAATTCATGTTATTTTGAAGCTATCCTTAGCTCTCTCTGGAAGGTGATAGATTATTAGATTAATAACAGACAAAGGAAAGTAAGGTCAGACTGCTGGAAGGGATTGCAAGGGAGGAAGTGGCTTCAAAATTGAAGGCTACCTTCTATAAGACCTATTTTGAACCAACTCAGTAAGATAAAACACAGCAGAAGACTAATATGGGAACACTTGCCAGCACCAAGAAGGAACTGTGCATCCCTGGCATTCTCTTACCCCACAAGCCAACCCTGCTACACCTCTACAGAATCCCAAGGTGAATAGGAACAGAGACTGAACATGGCAGCTCCAGTTCAAACTTCTCACTTCATACATTAACAACTTATTCTCTGATTTTACGCATGAGAAGATAACTCAGTAGAAACACCAGGAGTAAGAAAAAGAAAAAAAAAAAGAGAGAGAGAGAGAGAAAAGAAACACCAGGAGTAAATCACGGTACTTTTATTCTTAGTCGAATGCTTTTTCCATGTGTTCTTGATTCCTGAGAACACTAGTGAACTACATTACATTCAGAGTATACAAAAGGGCAGAAGTGTAGGGGTCTGTAATTTCTCCCTCCATTTTTCACTAGGCACAATGGCCAACTTTTGAGAGGCAGAATTGCACAGACATTAGGAAAGGGAGCACTGACTTTGAATTCCAGCTGTCTGGGTTCAAATTCTAGCTACCTCTGCTGCATGATTTGGGGCAAGTTACTTAAACTCTGGTTCTTGGGTTTCCCACCTGCAAATGAGAACAATCACACAGAGTATTGAGAGGATATAATTACAAATCTATGTATGCAAAACATTTAGAGCAATGGACTGGAAGTAAATAGTATCTAACCATAAACTAACAGTTGTCTTTAGTCATAGAGATAATGAAAAGAATATCAGGTATAACTAAACTTCAAAAATCTTGAAATTAATATTCTAGTTTCCCTAATGGGCAATGTCTGTATGAATGAATACTAAGTACTGAGCTCTGAGTACTGAGTACTAAGCATAAACATTTAGAGATTAAGAAGCATAAGTCTATTGTCATGATTTTCATTTCAAAGGCACGGAGCTAGGGAGAAATGACTGACCAGATGAACACACACACACACACACACACACACACACACACCCCTTATATACCAATGACTTGCCAACTCTGATCTGTATCTCACTTAGAAAAATTGGTCTATATCAGCGGAAAAACTTCTGAAAAGTCTACAAAGTTTTAGCACTTTCTGTAGACCTTTAAGGATCAATCCCTTTTTTGATTTCTAAACAATGAAACAACAAACTATGGTGGGCTCCAGGGACCTCGATGCCAAAAGCTCCCCATATTAAAACTGGTAGAAGTGAAGTGGCACCATTTATAGTCCCTAGGCAAAAAGAGGAGTGAGTACCCTGACAGTGTGGGGTTTATTTTCTTCAGTGTAAAAGTGGCAAGTGGCAGCACAATGGGTCCAGCGGAAGTTGCAAGTCAGAGGATGCCCCCTAAGAAAGGAACAGTGAGTGAGTAGTGCAGGAGACCTGAGAAGTCCAGGCTCAGAAGTGGCCAACATAAATGAGTCTCCCTAGAGTGAGGGGCAAGAGTTGGTTGTACCCTCTATATATGCGGAGGGCTTACACGGTCATGTGTGTTTATTCCAAAACCTAGTACGGCTCTCATTTTTAGCTTTTATCAAACTCATCAGAAGCAGCCAAATGGCATAAATGTCAGGAAATCCTATGGAAACTCTAAATGCTTATAGGAAACAAATACTCTTATAAGACTTATAAATACTCTAAGTTTTTTGGGCTTTGTGGGTTGTTTTTTTGTTTTTTTTCTGAGATCTCATCTCTTAAATCAATACTAAAAGAGAGGTCTTAAAAATAATGTTTTAGGGGTGCCTGGGTGGCTCGGGGGTTAAAGCCTCTGCCTTCAGCTTGGGTCATGATCCCAGGGTCCTGGGATCGAACCCCACCTCGGGGTCTCTGCTCCTCAGGGAACCTGATTCCTCCTCTCTCTCTCTCTGCCTGCCACTCTGCCTATTTGTGATCTCTGTCAAATACATAAATAAAATCTTTTAAAAAAATAATAATGCTTTAGGGAATAAAACAGTCTAAACCTAAGGGCATGGATCATTTCTGCCTTTACAACCTACAGGCCTGCAGAATCAAAAATATCAGATTAAAATTCTGGGGCTATTTTTAGATTTTCTTCCAGGAAACTGGCAGGTATATCCTGAACTTCAAACTATAAGCCTCTCACTACTATGGCTAGGTATGATTTCTTCTCTCAAGGGTTATGATAGATACATAAGTAGAGAACAGGATAAAATTTAAATAAGACTTCAATCACCAGTTCTTAAGTTAACATATGTAATGATTCACCCTTTCATTCATTTATTCAAACAAATTGTTATACCACACACTATGCTGTGTAGTTGTGAATTACATATGTTCATCCAATTATTAATTAATTTAACAAATGTGTCCAATTGTTACTTTGAAACATGCATTTTTTCAGGTGTTAGTAATAGAGCAAACAGAACTAAAAAGCATGACCCTTATTTTCACAAAGCGCACTTCATAACAGAGGAAAAAGAAAGAAAAGAAATACATAACATTTCATATAGCAAGTATTTTGAAGAAAATACAACATAATATCGTAGAAACAAGATAAAGTCCATGGCCAAGACTTACTCTCTGAGGAAGTAATTTTTATCCTGAGACTTAAATGATAAGAACAACTTATTTAATCAGAGATCCAGGAGAATAGCAGCCCTCAACCATGAACCTGGTATGTTGGGAGATGGAAAGCAGACATGGATGGTGGGACTGAAGTGAGTGAGATGGGTCGTGGAAGAAACAAGAGTATGGGGTAGGCTGAGGTCACAGACCCTCAGGACCTAGAGGATCCACATCTGGAATGCTATTTGGATTTTACCGGACATCACTATACACTTTAAAGTAAGATGATGACATGATATAATGTATATTTTTAAAATACCACTTTTTCAGCTATATGGAGAATGAACTATGGTTCACAGTCCATGGGTTGCCAGTACATGTTTAACAATTAGCTCTCTGGAAAACAGAGATTAAAAAGTCCTGATTTATAAATTATTATTAATATATACCAATTTCTGTGCTGTAAGTATTCCCACCATGGCCAATTTCGAGCCACCAAGGTGGAGGTGGAGTTGGAATGTGATGTGCACAAATGGCTCCTGAGAGCCCAAACAAGGCAGCTCCAGCATGTTCCACTGACTGTAGGGCAGCAGGTATGGAAATAGGAAAAACAACCATGAGGCTTCAGCAGCCATCCAGGCAAGAGAGATGGTGGCCTGGTACCATGGATGGGTAAGAGCAAATGTGGTTAAAAGAAATGGACAGAGGTGTGTAGGAGAGAAAATAGATAAGACTTGAGGAATTCAATATAGGAGATAATCTAACAGGCATCAAGAATGAACTGCATATTTCTAAAGGGTAAAATTCCTTTAAGCTAATTACTCTCTCCAACTTGCTCCCATCTTTCCTATATCCCACCCAGACTCTTTTTTTTAAGTTTTTTCTTAACATCATCCAACCCTATTTGTCTCTTCTCTAATGCAGAGAAAATAAAGAAGTTTCTTCTCCATGCATGTTCTGTTCTCCTCTAGGCAGACAGAGCCCAAGAAGCACTGGTGAGAAAGGGGTGGAAATTCTGGATTCAGTACGAATATTCTTAATCCAGCTGCCTGCCCCTTATTCATGGCACACTTAAGCAGTTCAGCCTCTGCCCATCTTAGTGTCAGGGTGGAAGTGGCTGGACACCAGGCATTTAGAAGAAAGGAAAAGAGAGTGTTAAGACAAAGTCATCCTCCCTCCCAGTGGATCCCCACGTCTACTATTTCAACTGTGAATCTGGCAAGGAATATTGAAGTCTCATTCATTATCTCCAGTTGCATGAGCTGACTATTAGATAAAAAAAAACATTTCTAACTAAGCACAATTTCATGGTTAAATCTGTCACATAACATTTGTAGAGTTTCCTGTGCAAGTAATCATCATGGTCACTTTTACACACTCTGTGATCAAGTTTTGCATTACATCTCTTATGTTTCAACCAGCTATCTCAAGAGAAACAAACTGTGAGTTTTCAAATTACCTTAGTAAGTGCATTAAGCCAGATCAGCCTTATAAAGGGACTCCCTCTCCCTCCCTGACTGAACAACACTGAGTTTCAATGACCCGGAAACTGGCAGGACATTTTATGGATAAGACTATCTGTCATCCATAGCTTTCAACAGAAACAATAGGACCAAATGAAGAGCTGAATGTCAGAAAAAGTGAATGTCGCTCTTTTTTTGTAACTGACAAATATCCACATCCAAGATATTCCTTCCATCAAAATACTTTCCCTACTCTCCTGTTGCCCTATATTTATGAGACAAGTCCACTAAAGAAGACTTTCTCTGTTTTTTGCCCTTCAGTAATCTAGATATTGAATTTGTTGTTATAATGATTTATTTTGTCCAGACATAACTGCAGATTCCAATACCAATAGAGTTTCCCAGACAATGCTGAAATTCATCACTGGCATAGCGACATAGGAGAAAAGTCATTGAACTATAAGCAGAAGATCTGGGTTTCAGGTCTTCCAGTGACTTGCTGTTTAACCTTAGGAGATACACTGGTCTTTCCTGATTTCACTCATTTATATAATGAAGCACTTTTTTTAAATGATATTTTTTATTATTTTTTTATTTTTTATAAACATATAATGTATTATTAGCCCCCAGGGGTACAGGTCTGTGAATCGCCAGGTTTACATACTTCACAGCACTCAATATAGCACATACCCTCCCCAGTGTCCATAACCCCACCAGCCTCTCCCTCCCCTCCACTGCCCCCCTCAGTTTGTTTTGTGACATTAAGAGTCTCTTATGGTTTGTCTCCCTCCGGATCCCATCTTGCTCCATTTATTCTTTTCCTACCCCTCAAACGCCACACGTTGTATCTCCACTTCCTCATATCAGGGAGATCATATGATAGTTGTCTTTCTACAATTGACTTATTTCGCTAAGCATAATACCATCTAGTTCCATCCACGTCATCGCAAATGGCAAGATTTCATTAAATGACTTTTTAAAAATTCCCCTTAGGTCTTAAGATGGCTGAAACATTCTCTTTTTTTAAGAGACCTGGATCTAGCTTATACAGGATCATACACAATACCAAATCATTGTATGCTACCTCTTTTTACTTCTGCATTACTCATCATAATTGTAACTAAGCTACTAGAGGATTACTGCCTATGTTAGCCAGAACTCAACTGCAACTAGCTTATGGAAAAAAAAAGAAAAAAAAGGAGAGGAGTGGGAAAGATATTGGCTTATGTAACTGGGAAGGACAGCATGGGTCCAAGGACCAAAAGAATGCTCTATGATCTTTCCCTCTCTCATCCAGGCTGCTCTCTGGGTTTTGACTATTTCTCCAACTTCAGATGGCTT
This sequence comes from Taxidea taxus jeffersonii, assembly GCA_003697995.1. Classification (NCBI taxonomy): domain Eukaryota; kingdom Metazoa; phylum Chordata; class Mammalia; order Carnivora; family Mustelidae; genus Taxidea; species Taxidea taxus. The sequence goes on from ML105328.1 coordinate 166,936, forward strand.
CCAGCATGAGACCAGATGGGTAGTATATGACCAAAAGTAACGCCAACTTTATATCATCCTAGACTATAAGCCAGAAAAGGAGAGATTTCTCTTACAAACTTTTGCATATAAAATCCCAGGAAGACTCTTAACTGACTCAAAAAGTATTCTAACTAGCTCAGTCACTGTGATCAAAGAAATAAAAGCTCAAATTCAGTCCACTATCTCTCTGAGGGTGGTAAGAAAGGGCACAGTGCACTGAGTTGCAGCCCCACCTCAGATACCACATTTAAGAGAAGGGTGAGTTCTTCAGAAGAAGGTGGTGATATTTTTTCATGAAACAATAGAAGGATACTACATTGAGAAAAACAGGTAAAATACTAGAGTCTGTATTCAAGGTTTACCCTCACAACGAGACATAGAATTTTCTTTTGACCTTTAATATGGGCCTTGGGTTTTTTTCTTGATATATTTAAGAATGTTAGAAGCCCAACTGGATTGTCACATCACCTAGAGAAGAGACAGTGCAATTTCATAATTTGCAACCAACATACCTTATACAAGTAGCCACTCAATAAATATTTGGTGATAATGCAAAATTCTAGTTGCTATAAGCCAGTTTCATTTTACATTTAACTTCTTTATACTACCTATTTCTGTTATTTTTTGGTTCAAGTTATTGTGGAAAGTGTACTGTTCTAGACACTTAATCTGTGTTAGCTCTAGCAGGGCTTTTTTTGTTCATTAGGCAGTGATTGATCTCTTTTGACAGCTTCAATCCTATAATGCTCTTCCCCAAAGGCTGTACTTAAAGTCTAGATATCTCTAAACATCATAAAGGTTCAAGTTCATGACTTCACTTCATATTAGACTCTTACTGAAATTCCAAGGATCGGAGATATTTGTTATGTAGTGGTCATCAATTGGCATTATTAAAGACTTTGCAGTACCTGGACAGAATTTTTAAACCTGTAAGGTCACAGAATGTGCTTGGTAACTGAATCATTATATTCCTTTTCTTTCCATTGATCTTAAGGAGTGAGAGATCATACGCATAAATCCATATACCTCCACTTAGCTTGTGATTTATAAATAAATTAAGGGAATCAGTTTACTGATGAGGAGTAAGCTCTATATTAAACAGAAATGATAATTACTGTTTCTTTGCTTGACAATTACCATTCATTTAATTGAATCAGATTTAGTTTACGATGATAAAAGAGAAAATGCACCTTTCTACATATCAAGGATATTTTGTTCTATAGCTTTATTGCATTTGAATATCTTCATAGAGCAATAATTAAAAGGTATTTACTAGGTCAATGAAAATTTTCCCCAAGATAATTTTTACACAAAATTTAGCACACTACGGTATAAGAAAGATTTGCAATCTAACTGTATCCACAAATGTTTCTCTCTCTTTTTTTTTAGGGGGGAAGGGGCAGAGAAAATCTTAACCAGACACTGCACCCATTGTGGAGCCTGATGCAGGGCTCCATGTCACAACCCTGAGATCATGACCTAAGCCAAACTCAAGAGTAGGAAGCTTAACTGACTGAGCCACCCAGGTATTTCTAATTTTGTTTTGTTTTGTTTTATGTTTTAGCTAATTTTTTAGATGTCTATAATAATTACCACCATAAGCTTTGACAATTATTCAGCTTCCCATAAATTATAATTATATATTTTTCAAAACATGCTTTTTCCACTATATAATGGGCATGACTGGCAAGACTGTTGTAAAAAGTATTTAAAGTAAAAGGCTGTAATAAAAGAGAATGTACTTCATAGTTATACATTATGCTGCCATATATCTTCCCTGCATCCAAGGAGCTTCTACTTGCTACATTTCTGTTAATGTTTATAGGGAATGTCCTTGAAAGAGCATCCTTTGAATTTTCTACCTTTAGTTCCTGTATTTCTATCCTCTCATCAATACACTCCAATTAGGCCTTTCCTCACTAGTCTCCTGAATATATTATTATTTTTTTTAGTTTTATTTTAATCACCACCGTTCATCACAACGTCACTCCTTAATTCCCATCATCTATATTGTATATCCCTTCCCTCTAGTAACCATCAGTTTGTTTTCTATAGTTAATTCTGTTTCTTGGGTGTCTGGGTGGCTCAGTCATTAAGTGTCTGCCTTTGGCTCATGTCATGATCCCAGGGTCCTGGGATCAAGCCCCACATCAGGCTCTGTGCTCAGCTGGGAGCCTGCTTCTCCCTCTCTAATTCCCCCTGCTTGTGTTCCTTCTCTCGCTGTATCTCTCTCAGTCAAATAAATAAAATCTTTAAAAAAAAAAAAAAAGATTCTGTTTCTTGGTTTCTCCCTCTTTTTTTTTCCCTTTGCTCATTTGTTTTGTTTCTTAATTTTCACATATGAATGAAATCATGTGGTATTTGTCTTTCTCTGGCTTATTTCATTTTTAGCATTATACTTTCTAGCTTCTCCATTCATGTTATTGCAAATATCAAGATTTCACCTTCTTTTATGGCTGAGTCATATTCTATTGTAGACATAACACCACATCTTTATCCATTTGTCTATTGATGGACATTTGAGCAGTGTCCATAGTTTGGCTACTGTAAATAATGTTGCAATATATGCAGGGGTGCATGTATCCCTCTGAATTAGTATTTCTGTATTCATTGGGTAAATACCCAGTAGTACAATTTCCAGATCAGAGGGTAGTTCTATTTTGAACTTTTTGGAACCTCCAGACCATTTTCCACAATGGCTGTGCCAGTTTGCATTCTCACCAACAGTGCACGAGGACTTCTTTTTCTCCACATCCTTGCCAACACGTTTCTCATGTTTTTGATTTTTGCCATTCTGACAGGTGTAAGGAGATATCTCACTGTAGTTTTGATTTGCATTTCCCTGATGATTAGTGATGATGAACATCTTTATGTATGTCTGTAGGCCATTTGTATGTCTTCTTTGGAGAAATGTCTATTCATGTCTTCTGCCCACCTTTAAATGGAACATTTGTTTTTTAGGTGTTAAGTTGCATAAGTTATATATTTTGGATACTAACCCTTTATTGGATATGACATTTGCAAGTATCTTCTCCCATTCAGTAGGTTGTCCTCTAGTTTTGTTGACTGTTTCCTTTGCTGTGCAGAAGCCTTTTAATTTTGATGTAGTCACAATAGCTTATTTTTGCTTTCATTTCCCTTGCCTCAGGGGACTGATCTAGAAAAAAGCTGGTAGAGTCAATGTCAAAGAAATTACTGCCTGTGCCCTCTTGTATGATTTTTATGGTTCCAGGTCTCACAGTTAGGTTTTTAATCCATTTTGAATTTATTTTTGTGTATAGTATAAGCAAGTGGTCCAGTTTAATTCTTTTGCATGTTGCTGGCCAGCTTTCCCAAGACCACTTGTTGAAGAGACATTTTCCCACTGGATATTCTTTTCTGCTTTGTTGAAGATTAATTAACCATATAATTATGGGCTTATTTCTGGATTTTCTAATATATACCATTGATCTATGTGTCTGTTTTTGTGCCAGTAACATACTGATTTGATAACTGCAGCTTTAAAATATAACTTGAATTCCAAAACTGTGATGCCTTCAGCTTTTTTTTTTTTTTTCAAGATTGCTTTGGTATGGATCTCCTTTTGTTGATTCTATTGGGAATTCTCTGTGTTCCTGGATCTGGATCTGGATACCTATTTTCTTCCCCAGATCAGGGAAGTTTTCAGCTATTATTTCTTCAAACAAGTTATCTGGCCCATTCACTTTCTTCTGGGACTCCAATAATGTGAATGTTATACATTTAATGGAGTCACTGAGTTCCCTAAACCTATTCTCGTTTTGCATAATTCTTTTTTCTCTTTTTTTAAGCTTACTTTGAATTACTCTTCCAAGTCATTAATTCATTCCTCTGCTTCTTCAACCCTGCTGTTCATTTCATCAAGCTGTTTCTCATTTCATTTATTGAGCCCTTCATCTCTGCTGTTATTCCTTTACCTCTGTGTTAAGGGTCTTGGTCATGTCTTCCACTCTTTTATCAAGTCCTGTGAGCATCCTTATGATCACTACCTTAAATTCTCCATCAGGCATGTTATTTATATTTGTTTCTCTTAGATCTCCAGCCATAGCATTGTCCTGTTCTGCCATTTGGGACAAATTCCTCTGTCTTCTCATTTTGCCTAAGTCTCTGTGCTCACAACTCTGTGTTGGGAAAGTAAGCTGCATCTTCTGTTCTTGAGGGTAATGACTTTATGAAGACGTCCTGTGGTGCCCTGCCATGTAGTATTCCCTAACTTAGACTTAGTTCATGGCCCTTTTCCCTAATCACACATCCTCTCCTGGTGATCTGATCCAGCACACTGGCTTTAAAAATCATCTATATATTTATGACTCCCAAATTGGTACCTTTGGCATGAACTCTCCCTTCAATTCTCAACTCATATATCTAGTTGTCTATTTAACATCCTCACTTAAAAATCTAATACTCATAGGATATTTAACGTATCCACATCAGATTTTTTTATTCCCCCCTTTAACTGCCATTTCCCCAATTCTTCTCATCTAGGTAAATGGTTTTGCCATTTACAGAGTTGCTCAAGTCAAAAACCCAAGGCTTATCTTTTATCTCTTCTCTTTCTGTCACACACACATCCAGATCATAAACAAATTCTATTGGTATTTACTGTTTTTCACTATTTACCAATTCCATCTTGGCCCAGACCTTACATACCTCTTGTCTAAATTACTTTGTTAGCTTCATCACTTGTTTCTTTATATTTGCTTACGCTCTTGCATTCTATTCTCCATTGTGCTACCAGATTAAAACTTCAAAATGTAAACAGAATTATAGTTGATCCTTGAACAACATGTGTTTGAACTGTATGGGTTCACTTATACACAATTTTTTATAATACAGTACTGTAAATGTATTTTCTCTTCCTTATGATTTTCTTAATAACAGTTTCTTTTCTCTAGCTTACTTTATTGTAAGAATATATACATATATGTGTAATATATACAACATACAAAATATATGTTAATTGACTGTTTATGCTATCAGTAAAACTACTGATCAACAATAGGCTATTAGTAGTTAAGTTCTGGGGGAGTCAAAAGTTATACATGGTTAGGGAGCAGGAGCCCCTAACCACCACATTATTCAAGCATCAACTACCTACCATTCTTCTATTCAAAATTCTCTAATGGCTTTCCATCATAATCAGAATTCCAAAATCCATATCATCAACAAGGCCCTCTGTGATTTGATTACTGCTTAGCTCTATGAATCACTTCTCATCACTCTCTCCTTGTTTGCTTCCCGCCAGCTCCTGGCTTGAACACTTTTCTTTCAGTACTTCACTTAGCTTGCTCCCTCACTTCATTCATGTCTCTGTTCAAGTATTACAGTATTACTTCCTCAGGAAGACTTTGCCTGACATGCTACCTAAAAAATTAAACAACTTTTTGATGTTCTACCTTCTCACCCTGTTTTTTCCTTCACCAAACTCATACTTTCTAAGTGGCATTAAATACTCTAAATGTATTTACTAATTGCACCTCCCACAAGAATATTAGTTTCACCTTAAAAGAGACTTATCTTGTATCTCTTTATATCTGCATCTCAGTACCTAGAATAGATCTCATTGGTGGATAAATGAAAGAAAAAGAACCAACTGACTGATGAATATAAGGAAAAATGAGCACAGATTCTTGTACATGGTAAGTTTTAATAAAACTATTTTGAACAGGAGATTCAATTTATTCCTCAATATTCATTTTGGAAGATCATAATCCATGAACTGATATGTTTATCAACCAAGGACTTGAATATTCTGCATGTATGTGCTTTATATTCTACTTAGCAAATCACACACACACACACACACACACACACACACTCGCTTATACACAAACACACATAAACACACACTTTAAACATCTGTTTTTCCCAGCTTGCTGAATCATTTTACTAGGCATCATATTTAAGATCATTCATTGAAACTTCCTATGATGAAACTATAAGTTTAATTTTAATGTATATTTTGTTGGACAGTAATTATTACAGAATATATCTACATACTAAATATGGATTATTGTAAATGATTTTATATATATTGAATACTTATTGATATGTATTATTGTAGAGTAGTGCAATTTAATCAATTTCATTATTTTAAATATAGTTAAGTGCATTTATCTAATGCACAGTTGTATTATTCTGTAATCAGTCTCTTTTGCAAAGGACTAAAATGACATTAGACTATTATATGAATGAATAACATCAGGCTTAAGAGCAGATACTGACAATAGTAATACCGTTGTACTACAGGCTGATTCAAGTATTTTAGATTTTTTTTCTCTAAATGTATTATCCTAGCACAAAATAAAAATAGTGTACAGGATGTAAGGTGGAATCTTCTCAGCAAACCCAGGTAACAAGTTCACTCTCTCCATTAAAAAAAAAAAACAAAACTCATCTTCTCTTGCCTCTGCCTTCGACAAGGCTGAAAAAGGTGAAGTTTGGTCCAAGGGCAAACACAGAGCCTCCTCCAGGCAGCAGATATTCATGGATCCACATTCAGGACAAGGACAATTGACCCTGCCTTGACAATCTGCCCTCCCTACCTAGGTCTTAATCCCTGTCCCTTCTTCTCCCACATCCCAGGAGATCACTGAGCAACTTAATTTATCCCTATTGTAAATAAATTATACAAATGGGGAAAGAATACTATGAAGGAGTGAAACAAAGACAATACATTTACTAGGGCTCCAGGCTTTGTCTGAGGCTGGGGCTGCCTTCCACCCATCTAAACATGTACTATCTTCGCTCCCAGGAATAGGAAAGAAAGTAAAAGAGGCTTGTGCCTGAAATTGTGCAAAAGAGGCCTGCTGTGTGATGCCCAGAAGTCCCTTTCACATGGACCGACCTAAGGAGGAAGGATGAGTGTACAGAGTGTAGAATAAATGAAGAGGTCTGAGGCAGAGGTACCACTCTGTTTTCAGGTTTGGGGAACCCAGGGAGAGAAGAGTGTGGTTAAGACTGGCTATAGAGACCTGTTCTGCTTCATTTTTTATCCTAAATTTTGCAAAGTTCTCACCGAGTTTTTACATCTTCATGTTTTTTCCCCTTCATGTTCAATAGCCATGGATCTTCCATTGATCCCACCATTTCTACCCTAAGATCTACAAATAACATTAGATGTCCTTTAGTACCTTTACAGCCTTCATTCTATTCTTCTAAAGCTAAATCATAACCACTTGCTCTTCACCACATATACTGTTTCCCTGTCTCCTTGAGGTATTCACATCTTTCCTGTAAACTGAACACTCCTTCCCTCTCCTTCCACCCACATTCAATTTCTAGATATAAAAATTATACACATTTTTCAAATGTTCCTTTGCAATATCCCCCTTATCAGAAAGAAAAGTCTCCTCTAAACTCTTCAAGGATACACATTATCTGTATTCCTTTTAAATGAATTCAGCACCATATTGTATTGTAATTTTAGTATATGTGTGTTGTTTTCCACTCTAGATGTTAATTTTTTGAGGGCAGGTTCTGTTTCTTAAAGATCAATATATATCAATAACACAGTCTCAGACAAAGTAACTTCCCAATAATCAATTAATAGTTGGATATTACTTAAATATATTAGTATTGAAGCAAAACATTTTTAGCATATTTCGTAACTATGGCTATTTAAACTATTCTTATTTAATATAGTCTGCTGACCCAACCTTCATTTACTGTCTTTTACCAATATTTTTGTAGTAGTTCATGGTGTGACTGAGCAAATAATAGCAACAATAATAATGACAACTGTAGAACAGAACAGAGAAGGGAAAGATTGACACTTAGAGCGCAATTTTTACTGAATATATCACTGAATCTGAGGGACAATATCAGTGAATCAGGAATAGCATAATGTTCAGAAAATGCAAGTAGTGTTTAAAATGGTGTGAGTTTATAAAAAAGTGGCTATTTAATATCTCAGTCTCAAAGCCCCAACAAAAACCATGTTGAGAGGTAATTCTCCTCATAGGTCTTTCATGTTCTGCACATCATATGAGGAGAGGACCCAACTGACTTTTCATTTGTACATTTTTTTCAAAGATGTTTGCACATAGGCATACCACAGCACTTCACCTTATTCTGCTTGGCAGACAGTCCATTTGTCACAAACTGGAAGTTTTTGGCAACCCTGAGTCTATTAGGTCTATCAGTGCCATTTTTCCAACAGCATTTGCTTACTTCATGTCTCTGTGTCCTATTTTAGTAATTCTCACAATATTTCAATTTTTTCATTATTATTTATTATAGTGATCTATAATCAGTGATGTTTAATGTTACTATTGTAATTGTTTTGGAGAGCCATGAACCACACCCAATATAAGAAAGCAAACTTTATAAACATTGTGTGTGTCCTGTCTGCTCCACTGACCAGCTATTCCCATCCCTCTCTCTCTTCTCAGGAATCTCCACTCCCTGAGACACGCGATAGTGAAATTAGTAAGTGTTCATGTGAAAGGAATAGTCACATGCCTCTCACTCTAAGCCAGATGCTAGAATGATTAAGCTTAATGAGGAAGGCATGTTGGAAGCCAAGACAGGTTGAACACTAGGCCACCTGTGCCAAATAGTTACCCAAGTTGTGAAAGCAAAGGAAAAATTTTTTATTTTTTTAAAGATTCTATTTATTTATTTGTCAGAGAGAGACAGAGAGAACACAAGCACAGGGAGAGGCAAGCAGAGGGAGAAGCAGGCTTCCTATTGAGCAAGGAGTCTAATGCGGGACTTGATCCCAGGACCCTGGAATCATGACCTGAGCCAAAGACAGACGCTTAACTGACTGAGCCACCCAGGCATCCCACAAAGGAAAAAAATTTTGAAGGAAATTAAATGTGCCACTCAATGAAAACACAAATGTTAAGAAAATAAAACAGCCTTATTAATGATGTGGAGAAAGTTTTAGTGGCCTGGATAGATCAAACCAGCTACAGCAATACAGAGCAAAGCCCTAACTCTCTTCAAGTCTATGTAGCCTGAGAGGTGAAGAAGCTGCAGAAGAAAAGCCTGAAACTAGAAAAGGTGAGTTCATAAGGTTTCAGAAGCTGTCTCCATAACATAAAAGTACAAGGTGAAGCAGCAAATGCTGATGTAGAAGCTGCAGCAAGTTATCCAGAAGATATGTAGAAGGTAATTCCTAAAGGTAGCTACACTAAGCAACAGATTTTCAATGTAGATGAAACAGCCTTCTATTGGAAGACTTTTCTAGGACTTTTCTAGGACTTTTACTAGGACTTTTCTAGCTAGAGAGGAGAAGTCAATGCCTGCTTCAACAGGCTGACTCTCCAGTTAGGGTCTAACGCAGCTGGTGACTTAAAGTTGAAGCCTATGCTCCCTTAGCCCTCCAAAACTCCTAGGGCTCTTAAGAATTATGTTAAATCTACTCTGCCTGTGCTTTAGTAATGGAACGAACCCTAGATGATAGCACATCTGTTTAAAACATGGTTTACTTAGTATTTTAATCCAACTATTAAGACTTGCTGCTCAGAAAAATGATTCCTTTCAAAATATGACTGCTTATGGACAATGCACCTGGTCACCCAAGAGCTCTGATGGAGATGGACAACAAGAATTATGTTGTTTTCATACCTGTTAGCATGACATCCATTCTGCAGCCCATGGCTCAAGGAATAATTTTGGCTTGCAAGCCTTAATTACTTAAGAAATTCATTGTTGAAGACTACAACTGCCATGGACAGTGATTCCTCTGATGGATCTGGTCAAAGTACATTGAAAACCTGCTGGAAAGGATTCACCACTATAGATGTGATTAAGAACATTCATGATTCACTGGAGGAAGTGATCTTAAGTTGATTTCAACCCTCACAGATGACCTGGAGGGGTTCAATACTTGAGTAGAGGAGGTCATGGCAAGTATGGTAGAAACAAGAGAACCAGAATTAGAAGTGAAGCCTGAAGATGTGGCTGAATTACTGCAATCTCATGATACAATTGTAATGGATGAGGAGTTGCTTCTTATGGGTGAGCAAAAAAAAGTGGTTTCCTGAGATGGAATCTACTCCTGGTAAAGATGTTGTGATGATATTGAAATAACACAAAGGATTTAGAATATTATGTAAGTGAGCTGATAAAGCAGTGACAAGGTTTGAGAGGATGGACTACAATTTTGAAATAAGTTCTACTGAGGATGAAAGGCTATCAAAAGCATCACATGCTATAGAGAAATCATTTATGAAAGGAAGACTCAGTGTGGCAAACATCACTGTTGTCTTAAGAAATTGCCACAACCACACCAACTTTCAGCAATCACCACCCTCATCAGTCAGCTGCCATCAATGTCAAGGTAAGACCATCCACCAGCAAAAAGATGACAACTCACTAAAAGCTCAGATGATATTAGCATTTTTTAGGAATAAAGTATTTTTCAATTAAGGTATGTACATTATTTATTTATATATAACACCTTTACACACTAATAGAGTACTGTATAGTATAAACATAACTTTTATATGCACCAGGAAACCAAAAAAAAAAAAATCATTTGACTGGCTTTATCGTGGTATTTGCTTTACTGCAGCAGTATGCTCTCAATCTACAGTATTTCTGAGGTATGTCTGTAGTGAAGAGCCTTGAAAGATAATGTCTCTCCCCAGAGCAAAGGCAAATTTGTTTGCTGCCTGTAATAAAAGCTTCAGGTTCCCTATACTCAGGGTAACTCAGCTGTGACGTACACCCATTCTGTCTGTAGCATCTAACTAGGTATATTGTGTTGCCTCTGAGGGACTTGAGGGGCAAAGTAGATTGACACAAATAGGATATTCATGATGCTCTGTCGTGTGTAGTAAAGTGAATCAGAAGGTTCACGTTGCTTTGTTAAAAGTAAGTGAAATTAACTAGGTAAGGAATTTGGAAGGTGGAGTACTTATCAGAAGCACATACAGTAAGAGCTCACAGAATGGAAGAAAGAGTTGAGCAGTTAAAACTCATGAAAGATGAGTCTTGGGATCTGAATAGCATGGACACATTTTAAGTGTCATTTTCTGATTTTGATAGAGAATTAGTAAGTATTAATGAGCCATTCATATCCTCTGTTTTAAAAATCAAATCCTAAAAGAAATTATATGATTAGCTTGGTGAGAGAAGGTAGGACCACACAATTCACATTCCCACTAATCAGATAATCAGTAAATCAATAATCAATCAATAATTAATCAATAATCAGATCAATAAATAAACATAACACAGACAACCCCTTCACCTCCGTAAGCAAAGGGCCTTTTCTTCTGAAGAAACTACAATTGCCTCTTGGGAGGACAGTGGATGGCACAAAACTTACTACACTGCCCTGTTTGTTTTGACTACCAGATAACCAAAAATTCAGCTGACTGTTAGTAACTATTTAAGACCAAATTCCTTACACATTGGTCCTTATCTTGTCCTTCTACCTTGAATTTTTTTCTTGTAATTTTTAAAACAACTGTACACTTTATATGTGGGAAATAAACAAACAATACCATGCACAGACCCCCAAATAAACATGCTCTGCTATTTTACTTTTCTGCTTTACATATGCTGTTCCTTTTCCCTAACATCTTTTCATTTTGTCCACCACTCATGTTTCTAACTGCTGGGAAAGGCAGTTGCAAACAGCTTGTTGCTCCTTGCATAGCTGCATAAGAGTGGCCCTGAGCCTGGAACATTTCCTTGCAAAGAAATAAAGAGCCTCCACAGCCTGTGTTGGACACGTCTGTTTGCTTGGAAATATTTTCCCCTATTCCAGACTTGGTATGTATTTCTTTGCTCTGCTACAGCATGGATGTCATATAGTACCATATGGTACTAAACTGCCGTACCTGTTCCCAGTAGGTGGGGAGAGTATAATAGAGTTCACCTGCAGTACAGAGGGATGCATGCAGACCATCTTCTTGCATCAGGTGTGGGTGAGACCCACTGGCCATGGTGGATGGACACTCATAGTTGAAGCTGATCTTACTCTGCCTCTTCTCTTTATGAGTAAAGTGTTGTTCATTCTAGTGTTTGTGTGAGTCGTGTCTTCCTTACCCAACATCTGCAAACCATGTAGTGGCTAAAATTGGGGAATGCTGCTCCTGGTGGCAGCACAGTTAAAGCTCCTTGCTGTCCTCCATGCAGAACTCCTCCTCTGAAGTTGGTAAAAGGTGTTGCCTGCTCAACATAATTCACTGTTGGATGTATGCAAAGTTATCCACCCTGTTCTTTCTGCTCCTGATATGCTTTTACTTACCTGTAGAATTCAACGTATCTTAACATTATCTGCAATCTTTATTTAAATATCTCTATCTGATAATAGACCAACATTTCTTTGGATAGGTCTATATCTTATTTATTATTGAATCACCAGCACCTACTCTGTTTCCTGACATTTAAGAAGAGTTAATGAAGCTTCATTATTTAACTAAGTTAATAAATGCACAAATAAATTAGAGGTGGCAGAGAAACAAGAAGATCTGGGTACTTCTTGAATGGTGGTTCCACAGTCCGCATTTCACAGAGTCTCAGTTTCTCTTTTCATCTATCTCTATACTATTCTCTAGAACATTGACTTTTCCTTGTTCTTCATAATTTAATAGTAAGTTTAAAACTCAACTCCTTTTGAGAAACTATATCATCAGATTTTCATTTTAAATGCCAATTTATCCTTTTTCTATCATGCTGCTTCTCCAGTTCTATTCAATTTCATTCACAACAATTTGGGAATGTATATTCTTCACTATAGTCAAAGGCCACATAGTTCACCTAACCAGTTAGTGGTAGGCTGAGACTTTCAACCCATCACAATACTACCTAAAAAGGTTCTTGTTCCACTGCACTGAGTATTATCTCACAAACTCAGATAAGTAATCTCTCTTCCCAAACTGCATAGGTTCAGGCAAAATTGAGTTAGGTTCTTCATCTTGTAAATCACAGAAAATGCCCAGTATTTCTCCTAGGATTTTAATAAGCAAAACAAGAAGCATGTAACTTTAAGAGGTAAAAGAACATTTAATACCCATGAAAAACCTGACTCCCTATTAATGTCCTTTGAGAATTCTTCCCTGAAGATTTGTTTCAAATCACTTTGCCAATGCCAAATAATGTGTATTTTACTTAGGTGCTTTCTTTGAAAAGCCCCCCCAAAATAATTATATCTTTAGAATGTCACCTCTCTTTCAGAACTCACAAAGAAGAAAATGTCTTCTTCTTTGTTTCCTTTTTTTCTTTTTATTTCTCTCTTTTTTTTAATTATTGAAATACTCTCTCTCTCTTGCTAATTGAGCCCATTCACCTGTGACAAATGCAAGTTGTGCTACAGTTAAGACAATATAAATTTGTCAGCCGAGTCACTCGCAGAATGTACTTTGCCAGGGCAAAACTGTTGATGTTCCAGCATATTCTTAGTTGTTAAATTTTAGCAAATGAGCATAAACAGCTCCATTTATTCAAGAAAAGGAAAGAATTGAGAGGGGAGTGGAGATGTGACAAGTGCTATTTCCATCCTCTTGCAAAGTCAACCAGATTCTGTATAGCATAATAAATCCATTATATATGATACATCTCTTCCATGACAGAAACAGACTAGCTTAGAGTTTCTTACACATTTTCTCATTTAGTTCTCTGTGCTGCTCCTTTATGTATACTCATCTAGAGCAAGGAAATGAGAAAGAAAGAAAAATCAAGTGAAAACAGAATGCCACCTAACTATTCACTATAACAACATTACCTTTCATAAATTAATTCTCCTACTCTCTGTATACCCTCGTTATAGACTGCTCAACTTGAAGTGATCTCCTGAAGCACTTAACAATTTGTGCCACTTACTTACTATTTACAGTTGCATCTTCAACACATATGATTCCTGATACATCAGAAGTATTTGAGAGAGTTTTGTTACTTGAACAAGAAAGTGGATGAATAAATGAATGAATGAATATGAATGAATTATTTCTCCCCTAACAAGCTCTTTAATGTTAGTTTCCAGGGGGGCACCTGGGTGGCTTAGTTGGTTAAGCAGCTGCCTTAGGCTCGGGTCATGATCACAGGGTCCTGGGATCGAGTCCCACGTCGGGCTCCCTGCTCGGTGGGAAGTCTGCTTCTCCCTCTGTCTCTGCCTGTTGCTCCCCTTGCTTGTGTTCTCTCCCTCTCTTTCTCTCCCTCAAATAAATAAATAAATAAAACCTTAAAAAAAAAAGTTAGTTTCCAGGGGTTAATCTTTCCTTTTATTTCTATATAAATTAGCAAACATACTTCCTTATCTTTCCTACAGTTCTGAAAACAGAACAGATTTGAATTTAAAAATGCACTAGTTGTATTATTTCTTAAAGATTTTACTAATTTATAAAAATCCTACTGGTTCACTACATAGTCTAGACCTCACGGCCTTTGTAAACACATTTCAACACCCTCTGAGAAGCTAGTGACACCATTTTGTCCTTTAGGACAGCAAATGAAAAAGGTGAAATTAATCAAGAAAAACTACAAGCTCTGCATTCTTCTCTCTGACAGATAACTGGCAACTCCAGGAAAGAGCTATTATTTCTTAGATTGCATTATTTAGATATATAGGGGAAGCCCTTATAAACTGTATGTTGTACTGGAGTATTGCTTTCACTCCCACTCCCAGACAACCCTACTATCATTGTGCCCTAAACTAAACTTGGCAGTCCTGGACCTCCCCAAGTTCTAGTCCATGAACTTGATCACAGGAGAAATAACAAGGATTAAGTCAAGGGCAAATGACCAGAGCCTAGAATAAAAAGAATTGTCCCTAGAGCTTAAGTGTTCTTATATACTTGAGTTTTATACTCAAATTAGATGGCACATTTTTTTTTTTTAAAGATATTTATTTATTAGAGAGAGAGAGCACGGAGCTCAGGCAGACAGAGTGGTAGGCAGAGGCAGAGGGAGAAGCAGGCTCCCCGCTGAGCAAGGAGCCCGATGCGGGACTCGATCCCAGGATGCTGGGATCATGACCTGAGCCGAAGGCAGCCGCTTAACCAACTGAGCCACCCAGGCGTCCCAGATGGCACATTTTTTAAACACTGCTTTTGTTAAAGACATTACTCATGAGACTTCCTTAAGACCAACTGATGTGTTCTTGAAGTTGAACATTAAACCAATAATGCTATTAAAGGAAAAAAGGAAAGAAAGAAAAACAAACAGTTGTCCATGAACTTGATCCTAGGTCAGTAGCTGAACATCAGATTTCTGTAGTAACTTTGGCATTTGATGCAAACATCAAATACTGTTGGATGATCTGGGGAAAAAGAATTGCCTTCCTTTGATAAGATAAGATAAATCTCTCTTATCAGATCTTGTTCCTTTCTTCAAACTAATGCTATATAAAACTGTTTTTAGATGCTTCACTCTTATCTTTCAAAGACGTTTTGTCTGTCCAATTGGTTGTGAAACAGAATATGATCTATGTCAGAGATCCTTTATTAATACTCAGTTGTTACTGCTTGAAAAAATTTAATGAAAGCCAGGAAAAGTAAGTTCAAGCTTCAGGCAAGACAAAATCCAGAGTTTTAAGGATAGGACACAAGAATACACTAGCACTGACAAATATCCAAGAATGGGATGGTCCAGGAAAAATAACATTTTCTAGGAAAAATCAAGACACTGTCCACTATATTTCAGTTGAGAGAAACAAATCCACGTTAGGAGGTGCATACTGACTATTCATTATGATACCAGAAAATTTTAATGCAGCAACTATAATTGAGAAGCTCCTAATAAAGTAAGTTATAGAGACAATTGGGACCCTGGCATGGAAATCAATCACTTTATTATGTTACCACATGGTTCAAGACAGAGGAATCCATTTACCTTAGGAATCCACAAAGCAGAACTTTCTGAAGTCAAGGAAGTAAACTAAAATTTATATTTTTGCTATAGTTCATGAGAAGACCCAATATTGTGTGCAACAGAGATAGTATTTTTATGTGATTTTTTTATTGTTGGTTTTACCATGACTATTCTTATTTTGAATTTTAAAGGAATTAAAGAGATCTGTGCTTTTATAATAAACACTACATACATGTATCACTCAAGACATAATCAAACCTACATATATTAACCTTCTTCAAGTTCTACAGACATAAAGTACCCTTGTATGTTTCATTTCTAAAAATCACCTGTATAAATATGTTAAAAATCTATTTATTTTAACTAGAATAATGTCAAAACTTGCCTCTTGTCTGAAACATTACCACTAAGGAGGTCTTATCCTTTGGTACAAAAATCAATTATTTTATTGGCCATGTTGTCACTTGTATATTGCTTCTTCTTTAGTCATTCACTTAGGCAATCAAATAACTTTGTTAAATATTTCTTTGTTTCTGTTGCATCACTTTTAGGTCTGTTCACTTCCATTTATTTCCCTTTGCCCCTTTCTTGTTTAGCTATCCTCTAGCACCATGGAAAGATATGACCAGGAAATCAGAAAACATTATAAACCAGAACTTAACTCTACTTAATCAGCTAGCTTATTTTTCTCCCCATACATGTTTACTACCTGAAAATAAGGTAGCTGGGCTAAATCAAAGTTGAATGTAAAAATTCTATGCTTATATGCATTTTTCTTAGGGAGAAGAGTCATTAAACCAGTTTTTTAAACCATAGCTGGTTTGCTACTTAGACTAGCCAATCAACATTCTGTTCTCTCTTATCTCCTAAAATAACCAGGCAATAAAAAGAGTCGTTTTACCTAATACAGCCTCAAAAAGTGCTCAATATTTCTGGAAGATGAAAACTCCCTATGATATCTATGTGTGTTTATGTGTATGTATTTCTAACTCTGCTTTTAAATTATTTTAATGCTATCAGGTAAAGAAATTCAATGGATATCAACAACGAAATCTTTGGAAACTGTGTCTAAATAAATAAAATCTCAGTGATATTAAGAGTGCCATTAATGACCTTGAACAAAGAGTGTAATAGGAGGGAGGCAGTTCATGATGGTGGCGTTAAGAATATCCTGAACATACCTCTTCCAATGGACATGACAAACCAACAGCTACATGTGGAATAATCTCCTCTGAAAAAGACTTGAAAACTAGTGAAATAGCTCTTCCACAGCAAAGGATAAAACAGTCACACAGAGATGTGTATGGAAGACAAAGACCTGGTCTCACCAAAATCCCACCCACAAGTGCCACAATCACAAGGGATCTCATAAACACTTCTCCCTGAGGATTGAGGGACTTGTGCCCCACATTAGGCACCCTAACCCTTGGGACCAGTACCAGAGAGACAAGCCCCCAAAATATCTGGCTTTCAAAATCCAAGAGGCTACATCCAGGAGAACCAAGGAGCTATAAGTAATGAAGATTCCACTCAAAGGGTCTACACACAGACTCGCTTGCCCTGTTCCCAGCAGTCTGAAAAGCACCTAAACCATATGTGAATGAGATTCATTTGTAAACCTTAAAGTATCTGCTGGAGGGGCAAGAGCCTATTGAGACTGGCTCCACAGACAGCAGAACTGGCAAGCACATTCTTGAGGTCTCCCTTCACTTTCTTGGTGCCATGAGGCACTCACCCTCCAATTTCCTAGGACCAGTGGGCATGCCACACTCTTGCTCTACTACCACTGCCACCCAAAGCTATTCCATCTACACCACCTACACAGGAGATGCCCCAAGAACACCTTACTCTAGAGGCTGAGGAGATTGTATTTCTGAGGCCAAAAGGATGGAAACAATCAAACAGATAGGTCCTGGTAGGTTACCACTCTCAGGGCACTGCACAGAGGGCAGGCAGAAACACACCCACAGTATTCCTATGAAAAAGAACTATTCACTTTATCTGTGAGCTTTAGAGCTTTAGTCTGAGGGCAAAGCTTCACATTTATCATGCATCTAGAGGTTACAGAAGCACTCACAGGGAACAAAGACCAAAGGATGTATTTTTGTTCTCTTACATTGCCTCACTCAGCTCACCACTACCTCCAAGAAAGGGCGTTCATATACTTTTCTAAAACTCTGTTTTTTGCAACTGTTGCCAAGGAAACACCTGCAGACCACCTGGACAGGAGACTAGTAGGGTTTACAATTATAGTCCCATAGGACTGTATACATATGTGCATACTTCAAAAGCTGCTGCCTGAGGAACTAGCTTCCAATCAGCCTGAATCTAAGTGCTGAGTGAGAAGGCTCCTTCTGGAACACTCACGAGTCTTGGAATACCCTTAACAACTGGGATCTATCAATAATAAATCAGGCTGCTTAGACAATCACAAATGTTCAAAAGAGAACCAAGAACTATGGCAAGGTTCAATGTTATGGTTCATCTCCTATACAAAGCCACTCCTTCAAGAATGGGAGAGATGGATTTTTCACCTAATACATAAAACAAACACAGACAGGCAAAAAATGAGGAAATATGGGGCATCTGGGTGGCTCAGGCATTAAGCATCTGAGGGTCATGATTCCAGGCTCCTGGGATCGAGTCCCAAATCAGGCTCCCTGCTCAGCAGGAGGCCAGCTTCTCCCTCTCCCACTCTCCCTGCTTGTGCTTCCCCTCTTGTTGTGTCTCTCTCTGTCAAATAAATAAATAAAATCTTTTTAAAAATTGAGGAAGCAGAAGAATATGTTCCAAGTAAAAGAACAAAATAAAATCCCAGAAAAAAAAAAAAACACCTTAATGATACAAAGCTAAGTAATGTACATGATACAGAGGTCAAATAATGGCCATAAAGATGTCTACTGAAACCATGAAAAGAATGAATAAACACACTGAGAACTTCAACAAAAAGGGAGAAAATAAAAGAAAGTACCAAACAGAAGTCACAAAGATGAAGGATATAATAATTGAATTGAAAAATACAGTAGAGAGGTTCAACAACAGACTAGAGGAAGCAGAAGAAATAAACAGTGATCTGAAAGATAGGTAAGTAGAATTCACCCAAACAGAGCAGCAAGGAGAAAAAAGAATTTTGAGAAGTTAAGATAGCATATGGGACTATGGGACAAGAGCAAGCAAACTAACATTTGCATTACAGGATCCCCAAATGGAAAAGAGAAAGAAAAAGGGGCAAAAAGCATACTTAAAGAAATTATGGCTGAAAAGTTCCCTAAACCTAGTGGGGGGGGGGGAAGACATTCAGATACAGGAAGCCCAGAGTGTTTGAAATTAAATGAGCCCAAAGAGATCCGCATGAAGACACATTATAAGTAAAATATCAAGTTAAAGATGAAGAGAGAATCTTAAAAGCAGCAAGAGGAGAAAAAGTTACATACAAGGGAAACTTGTAAGACTACCAGCAGATTTCTCAACAGAAACTTTGCAGGTCAGATGGGAGAAGAATGACATATTCAAAGTGCTGAAAGGTAAAAACTTCAAAACAAGAATATTCTACCCAGAAAGGTTATTACCCAGAATTGAAGGACAGATAAAAAGAGTTTTCCAGACAAGCAAAAGTGAAAAATGTTTATCACCACTAAATCTGCCTTATAAGAAATAATAAAGTGATTTCTTTAAGTTGAAAAGGGCACTAATTAATATCAAAAAACATAATAAAAATCTCACTATTAAAGGTAAACATATAGTAGGGGCAGAAGATTAACCAGTTATAAAGTTAGTATGAAGGTCAAAAAGCAAAAGTAGCAAAAATAACTATAACTACAGCAATTAAGGGACACATAAAATTAAAATGTGTAAGATGTGACATCACAAACATAAAACCTGGCAAGCCAGAAAGGGCTGGCAAGACATATTCAGGGCACTAAATGAGAAGAACATGCAACCAAGAATACTTTATCCAGCAAGGCTGACATTCAAAATGGATGGAGAAATAAAGAGCTTCCAAGGATGGCAAGGTTTAAAAGAGTATGTGACCATTTCCTTTGCTGTGCAGAAGCATTTGATCTTGATGAAGTCCCAAACATTCATTTTCACTTTTGTTTCCTTTGCCTTTGGAGACATATCTTGAAAGAAGTTGCTGTGGCCAATGTCAAAGAGGTTACTGCCTATGTTCTCCTCTAGGATTCTGATGGATTCCTGCCTCAAATTGAGGTCTTTTATCCATTTTGAGTTTATCTTTGTGTATGGTGTAAGAGAATGGTCGAGTTTCATTCTTCTACACATAGCTATCCAATTTTCCCAGGACCATTTATTGAAGAGACTGTCTTTTTTCCACTGTATATTTTTTCCTGCTTTGTCGAAGATTATTTGACCATAGAGTTGAGGGTCCATATCTGGGCTCTCTACTCTGTTCCACTGTTCTATGTGTCTATTTTTATGCCAGTACCATGCTGTCTTGGTGATCACAGCTTTGTAGTAAAGCTTGAAATCAGGCAACGTGATGCCCCAGTTTTGTTTTTCTTTTTCAACATTTCCTTAGCAATGCAGGGTCTCTTCTGATTCCACACAAATCTTAGGATTGTTTGCTCCAGCTCTTTGAAAAATGATGATGGAATTTTGATCAGAATGGCACTGAAAGTATAGATTGCTCTAGGTAGTACAGACATTTTAACAATGTTTATTCTTCCGATCCAAGAGCATGGAATGGTCTTCCATCTTTTTGTGTCTCCTTCAATTTCTTCCATGAGTGTTCTATAGTTCCTCGAGTACAGATTCTTTACCTCTTTGGTTAGGTTTATTCCCAGGTATCTTATGTTCTTGGTGCTATAGTAAATGGAATTGGTTCTCTAATTTCCCTTTCTATATTTTCATTGTTAGTGTATAAGAAAGCAACTGATTTCTGTACATTGACTTTGTAACCTGCCACATTACTGAATTGCTGTATAAGTTCTAGTAGTTTGGGGGTGGAGTCTTTTGGGTTTTCCATATAAAGTATCATGTCATCTGCGAAGAGAGAGAGTTTGACTTCTTCACTGCCAATTTGAATACCTTTTATTTCTCTTTGTTGTCTGGTTGCTGTTGCTGGGACTTCTAATACTATGTTGAACAAGAGTGGTGAGAGTGGACAACCTTGCTGTGTTCCTGATCTCATAGGGAAGGCTGTCAGCTTTTTCCCACTGAGGATGATATTTGCTATGGGTTTTTATAGATAGATTTTATGAAGTTGAGGAATGTTCCCTCTATCCAAAACAAAGAGGCAACCGATGGAATGGGAGAAGATATTCGCAAGTGACACTACAGATAAAGGGTTGATATCCAGGATCTATAAAGAACTCCTCAAACTCAACACACACAAAACAGAAAATCATGTCAAAAAATGGGCAGAAGACATAAACAGACACTTCTCCAATGAAGGCATACAAATGGCTAACAGACACATGAAAAAACTTTCATCATCACTAGCCATCAGGAAGATTCAAATCAAAACCACATTGAGATACCACCTTACACCAGTTAGAATGGCCAAAATTAACAAGACAGTAAACAACAAGTGTTGGAGAAGATGTGGAGAAAGGGGAACCCTCTTACACTATTGGTGGGAATGCAAGTTGGGGCAGCCACTTTGGAAAACAGTGTGGAGATTCCTTAAGAAATTAAAAATAGAGTAACCCTATGACCCTGCAATTGCAATACTGGGTATTTACCCCAAAGATACAGATATAGTGAAAAGAAGGGCCAGCTGTACCCCAATGTTCATAGCAGCAATGGCCACAGTCACTAAACTGTGGAAATAACCAAGATGCCTTTCAATGGACAAATGGATAAGGAAGATGTGGTCTATATATACTATGGAGTATTATGCCTCCATCAGAAAAGATGAATACCCAAATTTTGTATCAACATGGACGGGACTGGAAGAGATTATGCTGAGTGAAATAAGTCAAACAGAGAGAATCAATTATCATATGGTTTTGCTTATTTGTGGAGCATAAGGAATAACAGAGGACATGGGGACATGGAGAGGAGAAGGGATTTGGGGGAAATTGGAGGAGGAGACAAACCATGAGAGACTATGGACTCTGAAAAACAATCTGAGGGTTTTGGAGGGGTAGGAGGTGGGAGGTTGGGTGAGCCTGGTGGTGGGTATTACGGAGGGCATGTGTTGCATGGAGCACTGGTGTGGTGCATAAACAATGAATTCTGGAACACGGAAAAGAAATTTTAAAAATAAATAATTTTTAAAAAAAATTTTTAAAGATTATTTGACCACCAAGCCAGCACTACAAGAAATATTAAGGGGGGTTCTATAAAAGAAGAAAGAACCCAAGAGTGTCACAGAACAGAAATGTAAAGAGACAATCTATAGAAACAAGGACTTCACAGGCAATACGATGTCAATAAAAACATATCTTTCAATAATCACTCTCAACGTGAACAGCCTAAATGCTCCCATAAAATGGCACAGGGTTGCAGATTGGATAAAACGACAGGACCCATCCATATGTTGTCTACAAGAGAACCATTTGGAACCTCAGGGTACATCCAAACTGAAAGTGAAGGGATGGAGAAGCATCTTTCATGCCAATGGGCCTCAAAAGAAAGCTGGGGTAGCAATTCTCTTATCAGATAAATTAGATTTTAAACTAAAGGCTGTAGTCAGAGACAAAGAAGGACACTACATCATTCTTAAAGGGTCTATCCACCAAGAAGATCTAATAATTGTAAATATTTATGCCCCCAATACGGGAGCAGCCAACTATATAAGACAACTGTTAATCAAGATAAAGAGTCATACTGATATGAACACATTAATAGTAGAGGATCTTAATATGCCACTCTCAATAATAGATCATCCAAGCAGAAAATCAATAAAGAAAGAAGAGCATTGAATGACAGACACAGTGGGCCAGATGGACCTCATAGATATATACAGAACATTATACCCTAAAACAAACATAAAACAGGGGGGGTATTAAAAATGTAGTGTTTTCAAATGTGTTGAAACTTAAATTGATATCAACTTAAAACAGAAAGTTACATAGATATAATAGGCTGTTGTATGTGAACTTCATGGCCCCCCACAAAGCAGAACTTACAGTAAAATACAAAAAAGATAATGAAAAAAAAATCTGTGCATAATACTACAGAAAGTTAACAAAACACAAGGGGGAAAAAAAGCAAGAGAAGAAAGGAACACGGAAGTCTACAAAACAGCCATGAAACAGTTAACAAATTGGTGATTAAAACATAACTATCGGGTGCCTGGGTGGCTCAGTTGGTTAAGCAACTGCCTTCGGCTCAGGTCACGATCCCGGAGTCCTGGGATCGAGTCCCACATCAGGGTCCCAGCTCCATGGGGAGTCTGCTTCTCCCTCTGACCTCCCCTCTCATGCAGTCTCACTCTGTCTCTCTCTCTCAAATAAATAAATAAAATCTTTAAAGAAAAAAAAAAATGAAAACATAACTATCAACAATTACCTTAAATGTAAATGGACAGAATGTTACAATCAAAAGACAATGAGTGGCCGAATGAAATTTTAGAAAAAAGTACATATATGTGCTGCCTACAAGAGACTCACTTCAGATGAAAGGAAACACACAGACTGAAAGTAAATGAACAAAAATTTTTCTTCATTCAAATGAAAACCAAAATATATGGGATGTAGTGAAAACAGTTCTAATAAGTTTATAGCAATACAGGCCTAGCTCAAGAAATAAGACAAATCTAAAATAAACAACCTAATCTTCCACTACATGAACTAGAAAATGAACAAATGAAGCACAAAGTTAGTAGGAGCAAGGAAATAATAAAGACCAGAGCTGAAATAAATAAAACTGAGATTAAAAAGATAATAGCAAAGGTCAATGAAAAGTAGTTTTTTTGAAAGATAAACAAAATTGACAACCTTCAGCTACATTCACTAAGAAGAGACAAGAGGGTTCAAATATATAAAATCAGAAACAAAAAAGAAGTTACAACTTTTACCACAGAAATACAAAGGATCATAACAGACTACATGAACAAATACATGCCAAAAATTAGACAACCTAGAAAAAATGGATAAATTCCCTAAAAATATGCAATCTTCCAAGACTTAATCATAAAGAAATTGAAAACCTGAATAGAGCAAATAGTAATAAGAAGAATGAATCAGAAATCAAAACCTTTCCAAAAACAAATGCTCAGTACCACATGGCTTTATTAGTGAATTCTACCAAACATTAAAAGATTTAATACCTACCCTTTCCAAACTTCTCCAAAAAGCGAGGAGAAAGAAATATTTCCAGACTCATTTTATGAGGCAAGAATTAGCCTGACACCAAAAGTAGTCAAGATTATCACCGAAATAAAAAATTTTAAAAAAATTACAGGCCAATATCCCTGACGAACATGGATGCAAAAATCCTCAATAAAATATTAGCAAGTAAAACTCAGCAATACATTAAAAGTATCATACACAACAATCATGTGGGATTTATTCCTGAGATGCAGGGATGGTTCAACATCTACAAATCAATGTGACACACCACATGAACAAAATGAAAGATAAAAATCATATGACCATATCAATAGACACAGAAAATGCACTTAAAAAAATTCAACATCCACTTATGATAAAACTCTCAACAAAGTGGTTATAGACAGAACTTATCTCAACATAATAAAGACCATATATGACAAGCCTACAACTAACATCACACTCAATGGTGAACGCTGAAAGCTTTTCCTCTAATATCAGGAACAAGTCAAGGATGCCCACTCTCTTTTATTCAACACAGTACTAGAATTCCTAGCTAGAGCAATTAGGCAGAAAAAATAAATAAAATACATAAAAATTGGAAGAAGAGCTGCCACTATTTGAAGATGATATGATTTATATAGAAAACCCTAAAGATGCCACCAAAAAACTGTCAGAATTAGTAGTAATAATAAATTCAGTAACATTGCAGAGTATAAATCAATATACAAAAGTCTGTTTTATTTTTATAAACTATCAAAAAACTATCATAAAAATAAATTAATAAAACAATCCCATAAATAGCTGCACCAAAAAGAATAAAATACCTAGAAAAAATTTAATCAAGGAAGAAAAATACCTGTACACTAGAAACCATAATACCTGATGAAAAGAATTGAAAATGACACAAATAAATGGAAAAATATTCTTTGCTGTAGTATTAGAAGAATTAATATTGCTAAAATGTCCATATTCAAAGCAGTCTACAGATTTAGTTCAATCCCTATCAAAATTCCAATATTTTTCAAAGAAACAAAACAAACAATCCCAAAATTTGTGTGGAACCACAAAAGATTCTGAATAGCCAAAGCAATCTTTTTACTATTATTATTTATTTGAGAGAGAGAGGTGGCAGAGCAAGTGAGGGAGAACATGAGTGGGGCAAGGGGCAGAAAAAAAGGGAGAAGCAGACTCCCCACTGAACAGGGAACCAGACTCAGGACTCAATCCCAGGACCCCCAAACCATGACCTGAACCAAAGGCAGACACTTAACCAACTGAGCCACCCTGGCACCCCAGATAGCCAAAGCAATCTTAAGAAAGACCAAAGTTGAGGAGGTATCACAATTACAGATTTCAAGCTAAATTACAAAGCTATACTAATCAAGAGTATAATAAGATGCATAGATAAATGGAACAAAATAGAGAGCCCAGAAATGAACCCATACATATGATGAATTAATTTACAAAAAAGTAGGTAAAAATATACAATGTTAAAAGAATAGTTCCTTCAATAAATGGTGTTGGGAGAATAGACAGCTACACGCAAAATAATGAAATTGTAGTACTATCTTATACCACATACAAAAATTAACTCAAAATGGATTAAAGATTTGAATGTAAGACCTGAAACCATAAAACTCCTAGATGAAAATGTAGGTAATAAGCTACTGACATTGATCTTTGCAATTATTTTTTTTGTACCTGACTCCAAAGGTAAAGGCAAAAAAAAAAAAAATGAAATTACATTAAACTAAAAAACTTCTGTAAGATGAAAACCATCAACAAAATGAAAAGGCTACCTACTGAATGGGAGAAAATATTTGCGAATCGTTAAGTCTGATAAGGAGTTAATATCAAAATATACAAAGAACTCATAAAATTCAATTACAACAAAAACCACTCTGACTAAAAAATGGAGAGAATCTGAATAGACAGTTTTCCAAGGAAAACATACAGATGGCCAACAGGCACATGAAAAAATGCTCAATCTCACTAATCATCAGGGTAATGCACATCAAAACCACAATGAGCTGTAACTTCACACCTGTCAGAATGGCTATTATCAAAAACACAAGAAATATGTGTTGGTGATGATGTAGACAAAAAAACCTGCTTTGGGAATGCAAATCAGTGCAGCTGCTGTGGAAAACAATATGGAAGGTCCTCAGAAAATTAAGAATAGAAATACCATATGATCCTGCAATTCCACTTCTAGATATTTTACTGAAGAAAAGAAGAACACTGATTCGAAAATATATATACAACCCTATTACTGGAGCATTATTTACTTACAACAATTAGGGTATGGAAACAACCTAAATGTCCAGCAATGTATGAATGGTATTTATATACAATGAAATAGGATTCAGCCATAAGAAAGAATGAAATCCTGCCATTTGTGACAACATGGATAGACCTGGAGAGTATTATACTAAGTAAAATAAGTCAGACAAAGAAAGACAGATACTGTATGATTTCCCTTATATGTAGAATCATAAAACAACAACAACAACAACAAAACAAGTGAACAAACGATACAAAATGAAACAAAACTCATAGATACAGAGAAGAGAATTGTGGTTGCCAGATGGGAGAGAGTTAAGGGGGTACATAAAACAGGTGAAAGGAATCAAGAAGTACAAATTTCCAGTTAAAATAAGTAAGTCATGGAGATATAATGTATACTATGATCACTATAGTCTGTAACACTGTATTGTGTATTTGAAAGTTGCTGAGAGTAGACCATGAAAGTTTTCATAAGAAAAAAAAAATTGTAACTCTCTATGTTGACAGATGATAACCAGACTTACTACTGTGATCATTTCACAATATACCTAAATATCAGATTATTATGTCACCACCTGAAACTAATATGTTATATGTAAACTATAATTTAAAAAGTAAAAAAAAAAAAGTAATATATGAAAATACATCTTAAAAATAAAAGGAGGGGTGCCTGGGTAATTCAGTCAGGTGAGCATCTGACTCTTTTTTTAAGATTTTATTTATTTGGCGGGGGGGGCAAGTGGGAGCAGAGGGGGAGAGAGAAAGAATCTCAAGCAGACTCTGCACTGAGCACAGGGTCCTACACAGGACCCAGTCTCACAACCATGAGATTGTGACCTGAGCCAAAACCAAAAGTTGGATGCTTAACCAACTGAGGCACCTTGGATCCAACTCTTGATTTCAGACTGGGTCATGATCTCAGGGTCATGGGGTCAAGTTGCAAGTCAGCCTCCATGCTGAGCAGAGAATCTGCCTAGGGTTCCCTCTCTTTATCTCCTCTGCTTATACATGCTCTCTATCTCTCCTTCTCACTCCCTTAAAAAATATATTTTTTAATAATAAGAAATAAAAATAAAAGGAAACAGTGTCCTGAGATCATGGAATACTATACAGTAATGATTTTCATCCAATTACTGATGACTTCAACTATATTACTATTGTTTATTTGAAAAAATATGATAACTGGACTTAGTATTTGCATCAAATATTTTAGAATTTAAAAATAAATAAATAAAATAAATAATTAAAAATAAATAAAATGACGTAAGCTATCAGGGTGGCTGAGTTGAGGGCGTGGGTCACACTGTGTATCAGGTTCTGTGTTCTACTCTGGGCACCTCTGAATGTGGCGGTGGCCTCAGGTTGGCATGCAGATTTCTCCTGCCTGAATCCTTTACAGTATTCCAAATGTCATGAATTCCTTCTGCTTGGCTGACTTCAACTATATTATTATTGTTTTTTTGAAAAAAATATGATAACTGAACATAGTATTCATATCAAATATTTTAGAATTTAAAGTACATGTTATTAAAGTCTAGCTTCACTTTGTAGGTGGACATACAAAATATATACATTTTGTGGGTTATGTGTGACTTCTCATAGTCTCATACCAAATGAAAATTATCTAACCTGACCACCATGAAACTTTATACAGTTAAACAGGCCTCTCCTAAGGGACTATTGCTAGGAAGATGTTCAATTGTATTTCACAGAATAAGATACAGCCTGCATAGATGGGAAATCTATTTTCAACCCTGACTTTAAGCAGGAAATGGCTGATCTTTGCAAGAGAGTTTTAAATCCCCATGGCCACACTGCATCAATCCCTGTAGAGAATATGCATATACATTCTGCTCCCATTATATAAACACAGACACTATATCAATTCACAATGGTGACTAGTATTTTGCAGAGCATATTTCATAAAAATAAAGATCCAATAATCTCTACCTGGCAAATCCCAAAGAAACAACTCTTAGGAGTTCATAGAGAGTAAATGATTCATTAAAAAAACAATAGCTTTCCTTTACACCAGCAATAACCACCAGAGTGTAATGGGGGAAAAAATAGCCACTGACAACAGCAACAAAACCCATAAATAAATAAAAGGTATTCAGGCACTACATTTAAGAAGAGAAAAAATTTATAAAGCTTTTCTTCAAGAAGAGAAAGGAATTTGAAATTACTTCTGTGGAATAGAAGAAAAAATATTACAAAGATACACTCCCCAAATTAACCTATAAATACAATTAAATCTGGTCAAATAAAAGGTTTATTTTTCATAAACTTTAAAGAAATTAAAGGGACTTGCTGGACCATAATTCAGTCCTAAGATATAACTAGACCACATGAAGTCACATATCACAGCTCTTTCACTCTTTAGCCTTTATTCAGTGTTTGGTATTGTTGGTAGCACATGATCAACCCTTGACAGATTATATATTAATTAAATTTAAAAAGTGGATACAACCCAAGTAATAAATCTGACATAGTACATATTCCTACATATTCTTAAAAAGGAAGACAACCTTTTCAGAATACTCCAACAATATTAGAATACTCTAACATCCATTGCCTTCCAGGACTGAGTAACATATTCTAGACTAGCCCTCCCACCATAACAACCATAAAAATAGGACAAATAAATGAGGTAAATGTTTTCAATGCTGGGACAAAAGACAGCAAAATGCTAAAATTCCCAAAAGAAGGTAAAATCACAAGCTGAATTACACTTGTGCAGAGGAGTCCTTTGCCCAGGAACACCTTCCAAAAATGGCAGAGAAAGGAGGAGCTAAGCTGAGCATGGCAGTTCCTTTTACAGAAACATGAAAAAAACTTCACAGGACAAAACAATTATACACCAATATCCTTCCTTAACATAAATGCAAAAATCCTCAACAAAATATTAGCAAATCAAATCCAGAAATGTATTTTAAAAATGGTATCTTATGAACAAATGGGGCTTATCCTAGGAATGCAAGGTTGGTTCAACATTCAAAAATCAATGTTATAGGTAAAGAATTCCCAGTAAAATAATAGTAATTAAAATAACCTAAGTAATTAATAGGTTCCTTGTTGTAAGAAATGGAAACTCCATAATCAAGCAGAATAATACTCTAAATACTCTACAGAAGGTCCAAATAGATCTCGCTCACATGATTTGGAGGCAATAATAGAAAGGAGAAACTGCAAACTGGGATTAACATCAATTACATGTAAATACAGAGAAAGAATAACATATAATTTCCATTACAGAGCATGACTTTAAGCTATCTCAGCAAATCCATTTAATTTCTTCATAATGTCCTGAGCCAAAGAACCTCTCTGGCTATTGTTATTTACAGAGACCCATTTGATCCTAAATGGTCCATACGGTTCAGTGTGCAGATTGGGAAAGAATGGTCCATTGTTCCTCTTACAGAATTCAGCTAGAATGAACTTTATCTTTATCTGGTCTTTGATGTGTTACAGTTTTGCAGACTAAAATACATACAGTTTCTAAGAGACAATTAATTCTAAGCTGCAGCATTCATTTTCAGATAAAGAGCAGCTCTTCTTCAGTAAACCACAGTATCAGAGAAAGTAATAATACCTCAAGCTGTAAATTTTTCTTGTACTTCACTATACTTCCAAACTGCTTCAGTGCTTGCTTTCCCCAACCCCTACAACATAAAGAAAGCAAGATCACTAATGCATAACTAGTTTCCCAGATTATAAATCATATGAAAAGTGAAAAGAATCTTCCTGTATCACAGATAAGAGACTGAGAGAAATAACTATTAGGATCAATTTACTGGTCTTGGTGACTTTGAAGGATGAAGGTTACTTAAGAAAGGAGAAATATCTATGTCAGTCCCTGAACCACCTTCCATTTGTTTCATCTTTAATTTTAGGCAGTTAGTCTAAGGCTGAAGGCATTTTCATCCTGGATGCAAGTGCTGTTCCTGGACCTTGCCCACCCATTCATGCATTATTTTTTCCCACCTCTGCTACATATGGATAGAGGACTGATTACAATCAGCTGGCCTGTGTGGCTCAGCAACACTATTCAAAAGTGCTGGAATAGCTAGGAAGCTAGAATAACAAGCCAGGATATTTCTCCCTCTCCTTCCCACTTCCTTGAGCAGTGGAAAGGTTTCTATTTTCCTACATGGAACTCTGATACAATGATTCTACATAAGAAAAATGCACATCAAAATGAAATTCTGGGAGATTTCCCATTAAGCAAAAGACTTTTTTGCTGTGAGCTTTGTTCTATTTTTCATCAGCACACAGTAAGAGTACATCTTCAGATGAGGTTGAAGGGGTTTGTGTGCAGTTTTCACTACAGCAGCTACTGCCTCTACACCTGTTTGTTTTTTCATGTGCTTTTCCTCCTTTTGTTCTCATCTGTAGATCTATACCGGGAGAACTAAAAATGATGATCTCAGGACCTCTTAGAGGTTTTGACTTTAATACCAACTCACTTTTGTAGACATTTCACAGCTGCCCCTAAAATTCTGGTTCCTGGGCGCCTGGGTGGCTCAGTGGGTTAAGCCGCTGCCTTCGGCTCAGGTCATGATCCCAGGGTCCTGGGATCGAGTCCCACATCGGGCTCTCTGCTTAGCAGGGAGTCTGCTTCTCCCCTCCCCTCTCTGCCTGCCTCTCTGCCTGCCTCTCTGCCTACTTGTGTAATCTCTGTCTGTCAAATAAATAAATTAAAAAAAATCTTTAAAAAAAAATAATAAAAAAAAAAATTCTGGTTCCTATAAGTAGTGGATATTGGTTGTGTTGGCTGCCCACCATTCCCTCCTCTTTAGTCTGTTAACTAAAGGTAAGTTTCCCATTCCATCCAGCATGTGATGATTACATGAGATGATTACATGTGTAATCATCACATGCTGGCTGGGATAACCACTCCTCTTCTGATGACAACGGCAGTCATATAACCTAGGCCTAGTTAATGGGGGAAGCCTGTACTCCTGACCACAGTGATTGGTAAGACACTGGCAAGTTTCACAAGTGGTCTAGTCAGAGCCAATTCTCCTTCCCCCATGCTAGACTGTTCTGATGGCCATAGCTTTAGGAAAAGACTGCCTCTTTCTGTTGGACTTGCTATTGCAGCCCTAAAGATGTATTACTCAGATCCTGCTATAAAGATGCACCAGGGCTATGATTAAGGTCAGCAAATGGCCTTCAGTTAGCAGTTTTTTCAGGTTTTACCTAAGTTTTTAAACTCACCCCACCTGAGGTTATGTATTTCCAAGGCAGCCCACATCCCAAGTGATTGAGCAAAGTGGGATATAAAGGCTCATTCATTTTTGGCTAGAATCAGAAAACTGACAAGCTTTGTTTGCTTGTTCCCAACAGGGTTGGTGGAGGCTTTGTCAGGCATGATCATAGTTTGACTAAGAAAAGCATGGCAATGCAGGACTCAGACCCCTTGGATTAAGATCTAAGTCATGACTGTAAGAGGGCCACTAAGGCAAGCACAGATGGTAGCTAAGATTAAGAAGAATCTAGGATGGATACTAGAGGAAGGAGAGATAAGTATCATTATGACCCCAAGACCAACTTCAATGGCAGGCCATGTAGTCCTTCCCACTAAATGCTCTCCCCAATGCAGTTTTAAGAAGTAGATCTGAGCAGCACAATAGGCAAACTGTAGGAGACAAGAAGATCCCCTATGACGGCAAAACATTCTGCCCAACTAACTGCACAAAGTGCACTCAGTAGGCAGCCTCCAGCAGTGAGCTCCCTCAGGCTCTGATGCAACACTCCAGCTGCAGAGCTCCACCTTACTAAGGGTCACACACTTCCTAGGGCAGCACATATCCAGTGATGGGTGAGATGCAGGAATAAAGGCCTGACAATTTGGGGCTGATGTGAGACAATTTTGAAAGACAATACTCATTCCAAATTTCCTCACCAGGTTGGTTGAGATTCATCAGAACTGAATTTCAGTTTGACTTCTCCCTCTACCTAATCATTTTTTCCTCCCTCTTCCTTTGGCAGGTGCTGATCCCTAACAAACAGCTTGTTCCGCAAACTCTATCTCAGTATCTGCTTATGGAGAATATAACCTGGGACAGCTGCTAAGCAAATGGGTGAGATTACTGGACTCATGGACATCATCTGATCAGCACTTCCAAGTGATGGAGCGAAAATGACACTGCTGACATCATCTGAGCTCCATGTCATACCTGAAACTACTCTTGGATAGCAATCTTACAGGTTAATAATTTAAGCTCATAGGTGCACAGAACAAGTTAGTGGTTACCAGAGGTGAGGAGTGGGAGAAATAGTGAGCTGTTTTTGTTTTGTTGTTTTAGTTTAAATAAACTGGATTTAAAAAATAGAAGGTATGCAGAACCTACAGGCACTACAGGGTAGAAGATGGCTAACCTGGGAGGCTGCAGATTCTCAGGAGAAGCAAAATAAACAAGGACAGAGAGCAAATGAGATTACTCCTACTGGACTCAAGACAAACATGGGTGTTGGAGCTATAATGTTGAACGGTAAAAAAGAGTGAGTGCTTCAGGCCCCCTTTCAAGCCTGAGGTGAGATAGAAGACCTATGGAGGTAAAGTCTATAAAAATTTTTTTAATATAACTTATTATTACTGACATTACTATTTTAAATATATTTCTATTAGTTATAGTGAGATAATCTTGATAGACTAAATGCAAAGACCATTCAATTTATCTAAAAAATGAAGATGAACTATGTACAAATGTCTATAAGAGAAAGAGAATTTCATTCCACCATGGACCATCCCAATGAAGACATGCTGATGTTGGGCTTACTAGTCTCTTCTATTCCTGATCCAGTTATAAGAAAATATGAGTCATTATCACCATTTACCATGCTGGAACAGAATTTACCTTATCTCTCTATAAGACACTTAGTTTTTAACCATTTCCCAAGGAGCATTTCCCAGCTCTCAAAATGTTGAATAGATGGCCTCTCATCTGTATGTAAAGCCCAGTAGATAAGCAAGAGCAACAAATTATACAGAAGACTTAACATGCCTTTGAAATTGACAAGCAGGTGAGTCTAATTTCAACATGCTTTGTAGCCTTAAGGGATTTTTTTGACACTTGATTATCTAAATACATAGAGCAACCATATGAATAAAGAAAACACCTGGTGGGAAGATTCTTGAAAACAGTCATAAATGTTACTTACAGTTTCTATCTGAAATGCCAATTTTCAAAAACAAGGGGATAAAAAAATAGCATAATGCCAAAATTTAACCACTGTGTAGCAAAATATACATGGCACATTTTAAATGCCCATAGATTATTATGATCTTATATTCATAAGTAACAATTTTGTATAGCATAGATCAAGCAAGTAGCTCAGGATAACAACAAACCTAGATCTAGAGAGCTGTCAGTTCCTCTATCCATGTGGCCGACAGTAATGCTATCAGGCTGGTCTCACTGCACTACTCTAGAAACCCCTGGAGCCCAGAGTACAAGGTGAATTGTTCTTTCTGGAACTCTACCACTGACATCTTGATAAACACAACACAGCTGTACGACCAGAAGCACCGTGCTCTGGAAAAAGCCACATGGCTCACAACCTACAGGGCACCCTGGGTTTACTTATTAAAGAGGGATAACTATAAACATCTTACCTAAGTAAGCACTACTGACATATAAAATCTGCTCCAATTCCACCAAATGATGTGTTCAAGAATGTCCACAGCAGCTTTTTTCATAATATCCTCTAACTGGAAAAAAACAAAATATCCATCAGTAGAAGAACAGATACATAAACTGTGACAGTTAATACAAGGGAAGATGACACAGAAATTTAAAAAAAAAGAAAAGAAAAGAACAAAGAGGGACACCGGGGTGGCTCGGTTGTTAAGCCTGTGCCTTCAACTCAGGTCATGATCCCAGGGTCCTAGGATCGAGCCCTGCATCGGGCTCCCTGCTCAGCAGGAAGCTTGCTTCTCCCTATCCCACTCCCCTTGCTTGTGTTCCCTCTCTCACTGTGTCTCTCTCTGTCAAATAAATACATAAAATCTAAAAAAAAAAAAGAAGAAGAAGAAGAAGACGAACAAAGGAATGAACAAGCAAAACTAGCTGACAATAATAGGAAGCAGAGCAGTGGTTATAATGAGGCTAAGTTTTGACTGAGAAATGGTATGAGGGAAGCTTTGGACTGATGTACATACAGTATATCATGACCTTAGGGGTAATCACTTGGATAAGTGTGCAAAAAGTTCCTTGAGCTAATACTTTATCTACTTTATTATGTGTATACTAAACATCAGTAATAAAGTTTGGTTTTAAATCTGCTCTGAATCATTTGACCATGAGCACAATGACTGACCTGACTTGCTATGGAGTAGCATAGTGAACTGCCAGTCATTTTCCAGGTGAACTGCCAGGGTCATTCATATGCCACCATGCTGAAACTCTACTTAAACCCATTCATCCTGAATATGCACTGACCTTTATATTTCTGAGATGAAATATTCTTAATAGCACATGAATTTTGAGTTGTTTATTCAGTTTCAGTAATTTTTCCAGACCTATGTTCTAAGACTCTTTTGCATTCTAATTAGCAATATGTATTTGCAAACAAATCAGAAATGACATATATAATGTTTATGCACTAAGTAATCATATCAGCTAGTAACGGAATAGGTTTGTGTCACCTTATACAGCAAATGAGTTATTTTATTTTATTTTTTTAATGAGTTTAAATAGGTGAGAAAAAAATCAATTTTTATAAATGGAAGTCTATTTAAATTCCACCTTTAAAATTTATTTTTACTCATTTTCCCATCCAAACCAACCCCAAAAAGATTATAAGAAACCACTAAAATATTATGCTTCGAAAAATATCCCTTTTTATAAAACTGTTTTATAGCATCTCCATTTTCTTCAATCTGCTCAAAACTATTCCATAGGTCAATAAAAGAAACACACAGGTTTTGCTGTGCTTTGTTCTTTTCATTAGAGTGCTTGGTAATGATTAGAAGAACAAAAGAACCAAGAAATCATTCACTGTCAGGCCCCCAACTCTGAGTCAGACACCACTTATGAGGCTTGCCAATCCTGGGCTTTACTAGAAAATGTTGATTATTAGAGCTTTAGGAGTCTGCAAATCCTGTTCACAACCTCCCTATGCTGACTGAAAACTTGGGAAAATTGCATTCTCTTTCTAGATTGCATTTTAAACAAATTTCTCCCTGGCTGCTTTCCAGAACTAAATGGATTCTGTGCTTAGAAAATTAAACAAACAACTAAATTCTGGCCTTGCAAAGATCTCTTTTGTATTCAGGCCAGTGGCATTTCAGCTACCATATGTCACCCACTTCTGAGACTATAGAATCTTCTGACCATCCTTGAAAACAAGAATAGATGTATTTTTGTGAAGATGATGTGATGTGCTATATTGAGCCTGTTCTGCCCAATACTAGATTAAAACACACCTGTCCAAGATTTCATGATGACCTGACATACATTAAAATTTCACTCAGAACAATAAGATTTTGACTCTCTTTTAGGGAAAGAATTGACTCTTTCATATATTTTATTTTGTGTAAGGACCAAAACACTATTATTTGTTGACAATGAAAATAATGTGTAATTATGACAATGCCAGAACATCAGAAGTGCCCAACATATTCTGTGATTGACTAATATGTAAATTTATCTGTGTGATTCCTTGTGATAGTTTAAAGGTTGGGAATTTCAGGAAATAAATTACATTACCACACAAGAAAGAACTAAAAGTGCCTAGGGTGGCTCAGTTGGTTAAGCATCTGCCTTTGGCTCAGGTTATGATCCCAGCAGAGAGCCTACTTCTCCCTGTGCCTTCGGCTCTCCCTTGCTTGTGTGTTCACGCTCTCTCTGACAAATAAATAAAATCTTCAAAAATAAATAAAATTTTAAAAATTTTTAAAAAATCAGTGCCTAGGGGCACCTGGGTGGCTCCTTCAGCTCAGGTCATGATCCCAGGGTCCTGGGATCAAGCCCCATGTTATCTGGCTCCGTGCTTAGTGGGGAGCCTGCTTCTCCCTCTCCCTGTTCCTCTGCCTCTAGCCCTGCTTGTGCTCTGTCTCACTTTCTCTCAAATGGATGAATAGGGTCACCAGTGCTTAAATGTCCAGCTCTATTATTCTTTCCATTCTTCTTTGGACTGGGTGAGAGGATATGTAACTTACATTTAACCGATCCTCAATTATATATACTTAACCTTCCATAACACAAATGGAGTAGAAGCAAGAAATGTTTACAACAGAAAAGACAAGTCAGGGGTGCCTGGGTAGCTCAGTGGGTTAAAGCCTCTGCCTTCGGCTTGGGCTGTGATCCCAGGGTCCTGGGATCGAGCCCCGCATCAGGCTCTCTGCTCAGCAGGGAGCCTGCTTCCTCCTCTCTCTCTGCCTGCTTCTCTGCCTACTTGTGATCTCTGTCTATCAAAAAAATAAATAAAATCTAAAAAAAAAAAAAAAGAAAAGTCAACATCTAATTCTCAAAATCAACACAAAGAAAGCTTTCTAGCACTAAAATGAGTGTTGTTCAAGTCTCTATACAAAGAAAATAAAAAGGCCTGGTCCCAGCCCTATAGAAAATCATGATATACTGAATCACAATACACTGGTTCCCGGAATCAAAACTACTAAAGAATAAGATGATTGTAATACATGACGTTCAAAGGTAAATGTGCACTGGGTTGGAGGTGAATGAATGGGTAAATAAAGTGGACAGGGAGAGCAACATTAGGGTGCTTGTTTATATACCCTTATGTAGGGAAGAAGTTGTTGGAGTTTTTTTAATGTTGTTTTGTATGTTTTTAGTTATATTTATTTTGTTTATGCTCTTTAATCTCAGTTTCATCCTCAAACGCTACTAATTTTCAAGAAGGGATCTTTTTCCAATAAGAAAGCTCATCAATTCAATATTATTAATTTATCTGAACTTGATATATTATCTGTAACATCTTCTATAATAATTATTCTTTTCATAGAATAGTCCAATTAACTATTCTTTCATAGTTAATTCTTTCATAGTTCAATTAACATATACCGGTCAAGTTCTTAGTGACAGGTAGTACTGACAGCTTTTGGGTAAAGACTCGCCTATAAGAAAAACATCATTATTTCTGGCTACACTGCTCAGCCCCAAACTGGGAAAGAAAATAAAAAAATCCTCTAAACACAGACTTACTGAAATTGAGTACATTTCATGAAACCCTATGTGATTATTCTAACATTTGAATAGGCAGCTACATAGATATTTCTGACTGACTCACTGCCACTTAATTCTTAACCAGTTCTGAATCAGTTGTGATGCTTCAGGAAAACAGAAGTCCACCTATGATCATGCATTTGAAGGGTTTCAAAAGAATTAGGGGCTTAGAGGACCTGAATAGACCTTTTCCAAAGAAAACATACAAACCCGGGGCACTTGGGTGGCTCAGTGGGTTAAGGCCTCTGCCTTTGGCTCAGGTCATGATCTCAGGGTCCTGGGATTGAGTCCCGCATCGGACTCTCTGCTTGGCAGGGAGCCTGCTTCTCCCTCTCTCTCTGTCTGCCTCTCTGCTTACTTGTGATCTCTGTCTGTCAAATAAATAAATAAATAATCTTTAAAAAAAAAAAAGAAAGAAAACATACAAACCAATGAAAAGATGCTCAACATCACTCTTCATCAGAGGAATGCAAATCAAAAGCACAGTGAGGTATCATCTTAGCACAGGTGAGAATGGCTAGAATCAAAAAGACAAGAAATACTAGTGTTGGCAAGACTGTGGGGAAAAGGGAACTCTCATGCAATGTTGCTGGGAATGTAAATTGCTGCAACCACCATGGAAAACAGTAAGGAGGTTCTTCAAAAAATTAAAAACAAAAATACCATACAATCCAGTAATTCCACTACTGGGTATTTACCCAAAGAAAACAAAAACCCTAATTCAGAAAGATATATGATATGTCAAAACATCATATATCAAAAAGATACCTTTATGTTCACTGAAGCACTGTTTACAATGCCAAGATATAGAAGCAACCAAAGTGTCCGCTGATAGATGAATGAATAAAGAAGATGTGGTGAATATACATGCAATGGAATATTACTGAGCCATAAAAAAGATGAGATCTTGCCTTCTGTAACAACATAGATGCACCTTGAGGGTATTATGCTAAGTGAAATAAGTCAGAGAAAGACAAATACTATATAATTTTAGTATTCAGTTATAAATCATTTACAGTTAAATTCAGTTACAATGTGGAACAACAACAACAACAACAAAAAATGAACAAATAAACAGAAATACAAAACACAGAAAGAGACCCATAAATACAAAGAACAAACTGGTGGCTGCCAGAGGGGAGGGCAATCAGGGGGATGGGTAAAATGGGTGCAGAGGAGTGGTAGGTATAGGGTTCCAGCTATGGAATGAATAAGCCAAGGGATAGGCACAGCATAGGGAATACAGGCAATGGTATTGTAACAGCATTGTATGGTGACAGATGGCAGCTACACTTGTGGTGAGCACAGCATTACATATAAAGTTGTCAAATCACTATCTTATGCCTGAAATTAATCTAACATTGTACAGCAACTATATTTAAATTAAAAAAAAATAGGGACTTATATTTTTCTTAGAAGAGAGGTCAGGAAAGCTTTCACCAGAAGTTAAGGGAGCTGACTCTGAAGGGTTAGAGAAGTCCTCTAAAATACTAAAGTTGCTAATTAAAAGTCTTCCCTGAAAGATGCTGTAATTCTCAGTATCTCTGAGCAATTTCTATGAACTGACTCAGACTGAATCCACTTAGCTGGATTCAGTAAAGGGCTCACCTCTGACTGCACATCTGGTTGCACTGTGCCCAGGGAATATCGATTTCCTCTTCCATATTCTCTTTATGGGCAAGCTAAATTTGGAACTACGCAGGGAAGGGGATTCTGGGAAATATAGTTCCCAGCCTCTCTGCTGAAATCCAGATGAGGCTTTTTTAAAAAAGATTTTATTTATTTATTTGACAGAGAGAGAGAGAGAGAGCACACGCACAAACAGGGGGAGCAGTAGGCAGAGGGAGAAGCAGCCTCCCCGCTGAACAGAGAACTGATGTGGGGCTCAATCCCCTGACCTGAGCCAATCATGACCTGAGCCAAAGGCAGACGCTTAAGTGATTGAACCACCCAGGTGCTCCACAGATGAAGCTTTAGACCGAAGTGGCAAAGGTGTCACCAGATACCCAATGAGCTGCAGATGATACAGTGCTCATTCCCTCAAATTATGCATCACTTTCTAAAATAATGCTCATAATAAGGTGTTATTACCTTAAAAGACATCTGTGTTCCATTTAAAAAGGAAGAGGATTCTGAAGAGAAAAAAAGCATGAGAAACATAGCATATTTTAAACTTAACTTGGGAATTAAAATGAACAATAGCTTGGAAAAAGTACTAAAAAGTTGGGGGGGAGCATATTTGACTTTTTTTTAACCCAACATTTCTACACTTACTGGATCAAAGAATCCTTTTTCTTTTCATGTAGCACTTATTAACACTGTTCCACAGTGTGTTTTTATGTAAACCCTCTTCCATCAGATGTTCTCAGCATCCTTTAATATTATTAATTAAACTATGGTTAAAAAAAGCATACTGAGTAATGCATTTATTTCTTCTCCTTCTTGACCTGCTCCTGAAATCACAGTATAGGGATTTTTAAGGCATAAACCCCCAAAAGAAAAGAACTAGAAAGACAGACATCAGAGATGACAGATTTCAACAGTTTTGAAAGATGGTAATAGATATAAAATCAGTAACTAGGAAGTGTGATTTAAGATATTTAACAATCAGCATGACCTGGGTACCAGCCAATCAGAGGAGAAACCAAGAGAGTTTAGAGCTAGATTCCAGAAACTACCTGCTGGGCTAGATATTAACAGTTCCATTGACAGAAGATGTAGAGTCGAGGGTTACAGGTAGATAATTTTGGGCTAGGGGAGTTGGGGATATTTGGTAGTTTGGGGGATTAAACTACGAATTGACACAGAAGTATTTCATGGGTTTAACAGCTGGTAAACTATTCCAGGTATACGATGTTCTAATTAGAGAGAGATGATAAAAGCTTTAAACTCTGTATGTGTAAAATACAGTCTAAACCTGGTATCATAGGGTTACTGTGACCTGCCAAGAGGTCCTACTGACCCTAGAAGAAAATTTTGCGGCACATAAGCTACAAAAGGCTATACACATACTAGTTATTATTTCTACTCTAACTGCCAGCATGATGCTTGAATCTAGAATTATGAAATTTTTGGAAATTTGAGGCCCTTTTTTCCATTTCCCCCAAAGATACATATATCAGAATTATTTACTGCTCACAAACAAGATGAAATGGAACAAGAGTATACACCCCCAAGTGATTCCCCAAATGTATTCTTAGCAAACAAAACAACCCAAAAACCTCCAGTCTTTTCCAGAAGAGTTTTGTCTTCCGCAGTTACCCTCCCCCAAATATTATTAGCTGCTCCTTCACTGTCACCACCCCTCCCACATACACACACACCTACCATCTTTGACTCTTCCGACCCTTGCAATAAATGTGTGCTGGATCATTCTTCAACAAATTCATGCTCCAGTGAGTTTTGAAGAGATGCCCACAAATCAAAGACTATTTTGCAGGAGGAGGAAGGGAAATCTTTGTTTTTGTTGCTTTCCTACTGAGCTTTATTTTTTTTCTTTTTCAAAACATGCCACATTTCCCAGGATTTTTGATCTTACTCTGAAAAATTGCAATAAAAATTAACATTGTTATTTAACTAAAGTTTGTTAAGTTTGAATACTTGATGTTTTCTTGGTAATAGTTTACAATAATTTAAAGACATTATTGGTCTTTTTAGCTGTTTGCAGAATGAACTAACATGAAAGTTTAAGTGGGCTGTTGGTCCAAAGTGAAATCCGTTTACTGTACTCTGAACTCAACATACTGATTTAATCTCAATAATTCTGCTAATGCTTTTCACTAACCAGAATGGCTTTCTCTTTTTTCTGACCTTTTAGATGTTATCCATCCTTCATGAACACATTTAAACTCCATAGTATTGGTGAGTTTTCTAATCCGTGGCCACAATGACTTCTCATTATCTTGCCATCTTATAGTGCTTGTTTTCTACCTCACATTTTACGTTAAAACTACAGATGATCCTGACCTAATGTCTATACTTTCATCTTCAAAGACCAGTTCTCCTACAAGATTGTGAGCCTCTGAGAATGAGACTGTGTTTTGTCAAGAAATATTTACTGAGTGTATTTTTCAGGATTCAACCAAAGAAGAACCAGTAGTACATACATATATATATTGAGGGATTGGATACTACAACTGTGGGAGCCAGCTAAAGAAGCACAAAGTCCATAGGAAAGGTAGTCAGGAAGAAGATGACAAGCAGGCTGAAATCCACAGGCACAACAGAAGCTTTTTGTTCACAGGTCAGGAAGGAAGATCCAGAAAGAAAGAAGAGCAATTACAGAGCCAGAAGATGTATGAAATCCTAAACCCAGGGAAATCCAAAGTCCTCTTTTAAAGGTTCTGCTACTGATTAAATTAGGCCCATCCAGGATATTCTTCCTTTTTATTGTAATCTATTGATTAGAGACTTCAATCACATCTGC
This sequence comes from Taxidea taxus jeffersonii, assembly GCA_003697995.1. Lineage (NCBI taxonomy): Eukaryota > Metazoa > Chordata > Mammalia > Carnivora > Mustelidae > Taxidea > Taxidea taxus. The sequence continues at coordinate 208,890 of ML105328.1, forward strand.
AAAATCTTTTCACAGCAGCACCTAGATCTGTTTTATTGACTAGAGGAAGTTACATGCATGCTCCAAAATGACTACCACCTTCCTATTCTAAGGAGAGAATATCTTTTGTAACCTGCCCTAACCAGACACACACTCAATAGAGAATTCTGGGGACTACAGATGTCAAGACAAGTTTATATCAAAAAGCCATCACACACAGCATGTGGTACATAGGACATAGATGGTACTACTGCTACTCTTAAAAGTAAAGATGAAGCCTTATGTAAACAAAATATTTCCTATCTCCCCAAATGCACCACTTTGTGCTAGATACAAAACAGGAACACAATAAACACTTGAAGAAACCATTGGCGACCTTGGTTAATTTCCACCCAATTTAATTATTATTGATCTGAACACTAAACAGATTTGAGAAGTACACTGTTTTGTCTGAATAAAATGATCTGATGGGAAGTATGAGCTGAGTTAATGGCAGCACTATTTTCCTCTCACTTTTTTTTCGTTAAGAAAAACATACTAAACAGTTATTTGTGAAAATAGCCCCAAAATGCTCTTGTTATGTTTAATTATGTTTAATGGAAGTAGACTATTTCAAATTCACAGTATAAGCCATCAATAAGATTTATCAAAATAACTGAAGAATTAACAGTAACCCATTCTTTGAGATTAACAGGATAATTCATCCAATCATTCAATAAATATTTATCAAGTACCTTCTGTGAGCTATCATGGTTCCATGGGCTGGAGATACAGTCAAGGACAGAACAAAATTTATGCACACATAGAGCATGTGTTATGTGGGAAGTGACAGAAAATAAACATGTGAACAGTTTAATATAGAAAAATAAATATCTGGGCAGATTCAATAACTTTGAGCCTGATCTTTTTCATGGCCTTCATTAAAAGAAAAGAATAAAATAAATAAATAATTAATAAATAAATAATAAATAAATAAATAAATAATAATAAATTATATATACATGCTAATACTTGTTTAGAAGAGGAAAATAAATTATAAATCTTACAAAACTGACAATGAAAAAAATCACAAAATTCAGAAAAATGCCATAATCTTTTAGTGATTACCTTCCTGACACATTCTATAGTTCATTTTTTACTACCTTTTTTTTACTGCAACTTTAATGACTATAAAAATTATTTTGTATTACTTGGTAATATTTTCTATATAAAATGGTGCTAATTCAGGTTTCCTTTGGAATAGTTGATCAAAATTTGTGGGTTTTTTTCATTACTATTGGTGATTTAGGTACATTTCTTTCAGTTTCACAATATCACAACAATTTCACTATGTCATATAAATTTTTGTAGTACATTTTAAGTTTTTGTGTTAAAACACAGGAAATATAATTCTATTTTACACAACTCTCACCAAAAAAAGACAAAATTTTCAGGGTGCCTGAGTGGCTCAATTGGGCCAGGGACTTTAGCTCAGGTCATGATCTCAGGGTCCTGGGATCAAACCCTACATTGGGCTCCCCACTCAGCCTGCCTCTCCCCCTACTCATTCTTTACTTCTCTTTCTCTCCCCCCACCACTCCACTCTCTCAAATAAAATCCTTTCTTAAAAAAGACAAAATTTTCATTATATAATTGGCATATGATGTATAATTAAGTATATTCCTGACAGGACAGCATTTCTGTTTCAATTAGGAATCAATAGGAATCAAACTCTCCAATTTTAATTTTATACATCTGGTGATTAAAATAACTTTCCTATAGATTAGCTTCTGGTGCTTCATACTTCAACCACTGTTTCTTCCCACTATCTTCATAATTCTTGTGCCAGACACTATAGAATTCACTCAAATTGCTATGCATCATCTGGCCTTGCTCCTCTATTCCACAAATGTCAACTGTATCCCCAACTCACCTTCCCCTTAGCTGGACGCCAACAATGCCTGCTGCCACTCTAATGCTACCTGTCATAAAGGAAAATGTCATATATGACTGTGGTTAACAAAAACTACTTTTTTTTTTTTTAAGATTTTATTTATTTACTTGTCAGAGAGAGAGCAAGCAAGCACAGGCAGACAGAAAGGCAGGCCGAGGCAGAGGGAGAAGCAGGCTCCCTGCCGAGCAAGGAGCCCGATGTGGGACTCGATCCCAGGACGCTGGGATCATGACCTGAGCCGAAGGCAGCCGCTTAACCAACTGAGCCACCCAGGTGTCCCTAACAAAAACTACTTTTATAATTTTTACAAAAATATAGGGATGAGGCCCGGGGTGATCAGTCAGTGAAGGATCTGACTCTTGATCTCAAATCAGGTCTTGATCTCAGGGTTGTGAGTTCAAGCCCCATGTCGGGTGTTGGCACCTACTTAAAATATATATATAGGGCCAAGTGAGATTCCCAGAATAATGAAGCCCAAGGTTAGTAGGACAGTTTGGCAGGGAACTTAGCACAGTTATTTCTCTGAAATTTTTGTTTACTTATGCTGTCATGTCCCCAGTTTCTTCCCTGATTACTGCTAGTCTTACTAATCTTTGTCTGTGATATACTCACTAATGGTGCAGTTGACTTCCATAAGGCTAGATTCTATAGACTGTGGGACACTAAATCAAGTCCATCTCAAACCCAGGACCTTTATATCATTAGTACCTTTGAATAGAGTAATACATTTGAAATATTAAGTCATGTTTTGCTTTGCTCCCACCCCCAGCCCTTGTCTCATCCTCCTCCACAATGACTAACTAGAATTACAATGTTGTGTGAGGATATGGCAGGGCTAAAGAAACATTTTATTTTATTTTATTTAAGATTTTACTTATTTTTTTTGACAGAGAGAGATGCAGCGAGAGAGGGAACACAAGCAGGGGGAGTGGGAGAGGGAGAACAGACTTCCTGCGGAGCAGGGAACCCAATGCAGGCTTGACCTGAGCCTAAGGCATATGCTTAACCACTGAGCCACCCAGGAGCCCTAAGGAAAAAGTCTTTCCCCAGCTTTCCTTTCCAAAAGCCTTAGGTCCTCAGGGGAACTGATGAAAACAGAGTAATTATAACACACAGAGAATTCTGCTTCTAGCTCTTAGTAAAGATTCCTCCATTTAAGAAAGCTGAAGGGGACATGTTGAGAGTTTAAGAATCAGAGAGGAAGGCTGATAGGATGAGGAAGCGTGTCACAGAGCCTTGATTTCTGGGCTGTGTCCTCCTTCTAGAGAAATCTCTGGATCCCAAGATCTCAAAGAGAAAAGGATGCACAAAGAATCTACTCAGATGGGTCTCAGCACTATGGCGACTTCAGTGCCCCAGCACAGCATGGGATTCCATAGTGCCAGACAGAAGACTAAAGGGGTCACCAAGATAAGAAACAGAGATGTGTTAAGAGAAGACCTGTGAAGATTAAAGATCAGATAGGAAGGGGCGCCTGGGTGGCTCAGTGGGTTAAAGCCTCTGCCTTCGGCTCAGGTCATGATCCCAGGGTCCTGGGATCGAGCCCCACATCGGGCTCTCTGCTCAGCAGGGAGCCTGCTTCCCCTCCTTCTCTCTTTGCCTGCCTCTCTGCCTGCTTGTGATCTCTCTCTGTCAAATAAATAAACAAAAATCTTAAAAAAAAAAAAAAGATCAGATAGGAAGATGGACACTGAGATACATCTTTGTGAGGACAAATAACACAAAGAGTCCATCCTGCTGAAAAGAAATAGAAGGGACTCTTAAAATGACTGGGATTACATTTCTTCCACCCTGCCAAATGTCAGACTGAAGACAGATATCAAATCAAGATATAAAATAAATAATAATTAGAGTTAGAATTATAAAAATTATAGATGGTAATGAGAATTAAAATAAGAAAAACAAAAAAAGAATTATAAATGTGTGCATGCACACACACACACACACACACACACACACACATCTTACATACCTGAATTGTGTCCTGAAGAGCATATCTTCCACACCTGGTTATCAGAAGCCAAGCCACTCTATTATAGGCATTCAAAAATGGCCTTCCCTAAGAAAAATCAAAGACGAATAACTTAAAAAAAATGCAAATTCTCAAGAGAATTTAACATAATTTTCAGTAACTCATAGATAACTTTTCTTTCATAAGCAAAGATATCAATATGAATATATTCTGGATCTATGTCTGATGGTATTAATATTCATACTCTAAGTTGGAAAAGGTGTGTTTAAGTATTAATCTATTGCTATAAAAACCACATCTTCATTACAAACGTCTAGCCTTAAAATTGTCATTAGCAAACTAGCTTTTTTATTACAAACATAATAAGAATCTTACATTAATTTTAAATAAGCTCTATTCTGGATTACACATAACTTTTTATGGAGCTCATATTATTCTTAGCCCTTAAAGTTGCATAAATTTCATAGATTAGAACATCAATTTTAAATTGGCAAATACGGTTAGGTCGCTAACTGAATGTGTCTAATTTGACTGATAATTACAGGCATATATTGTTCATTTTTCTACACTTATATCCAATTCAGTGAAATTTCAATTGTAAGACAGTTGGATGTGCTGATTATACACTCGGTCCCATCTAGTAAATGGTCTCCACAGGGCTTCATTCGGCAGATATGCTGATGGGAAACTTACATACATATAAACTCCGTCAAGCGATGTACATCTCCTATGGCCTCATCAAGGGTCTTCATCAAAAGTTACTTGAAGTCTCCAGAGAAGCCGGGCAGACCCCTAATTCATGTGTACCAGGGACAAGTGGGCACCCAACTGCCCGAGGACACGCACTCACCCAGGGCTATGAGAAGCGGCAGCGCCGCCACATTTTGCACTTGGAGAGAACCTGAAAGAGCTGGTGACACGAGCCAAATACTTACAATCTCAGGAACATGGAGCCTCAAGTGCAAGATGGGGCGTGACGAGCACTCCAAAGTGGCGCGCCTGCGCTTGGGCCGGCTGGCGGCAGCGATGTCCGCACATGCGCTCCGAGTCTCCCCTGGGCCTGAGCAATGACTGGGACCGGCGTTATCCCCCACCCCTCCAATCCCGAGTGTCCAGGCCAGCTCAGTCAGGTCACAGAAGAGGGCTCGCACTGGCTGGCTGGAGCCGAGACTTCATAGCCAGAAGGCTATCTCCTTCTTTTCTGTCCTACTCTCCCTCCGAGGGCCCTGTAGCAGAATTATACTTAAAAATAACAATAATCACCATTAAAACACACACAGTTTTGGGGCGCCTGGGTG
>ML105328.1:217601-253902 GCA_003697995.1 Taxidea taxus jeffersonii
AAAGAAAGAAAGAAAGAAAGAAAGAAAGAAAGAAAGAAAGAAAGAAAAAAAGAAAGAAAGAAAGAAAGAAAGAAGAAAAAGAAAAAAGAAAACAAACCCTCCCTAGGTAGGTTACAAATTTAATCAAACTACAACAAAGCCAAGGGCAAGAATTGCAAATCCATACTTTCTAAAATTCAGAGATTTACACTCAGCTACACTTTTGAATTACCAGTGGTTTACTGTCCCAATCATAAGAAGTTCACCCACACTCTAGGCCTTTATTTATATACTTAAGCCAGAGCAGCACAAATAAAAATTAAATGTTCAGGTGCCTACTACGTGCCAAATCTGTGTGAGATATTCCATGAACTTTTCACGTATTAAAGGCTTATAACAAAATAGCCTCAAAAGATGATTTTTGACAAACTTGTTCACCTGCTGTTCTAGCTTGAGCTGCTCTCAGAAATAATATCCAAGGAAAGAGAATAAACCAGAAACATCATGACCCTAATCATCTACTCTCATATCTTGCAATTGCAAGTAAATAGCCTGTTAGGGGCAAATTCAATTTCTTCCTTGCAGTCAAAAGCCCTACAGCCAAGTATGTAACTTCCTTAGAAACACTTATATAGAGAATCGAGTTCACAAAGTATGAATGATTATGAAAGATCTCAGTATTTATATTTGATACCCATGTTTATAAATGCATCTACTCTCATGTACACACATATGCTTGCACCATCAACATTATTCATTCCAAACATTTATAGAATTTTTCCTCCATCTAAATCTCTTGATAAACAAAAACGGTTGGTTGATGTGGCTGAACGATGGTAAGAAAACCTATGTCAGTCACATTGTGAGATGATCCGTAAGCATAATAACAAATTAGGAGATTCCTGGGGAACTTTCCAAAATGTCACTGAAGAAAAGCTTTTGGTAGATTCTGAACTGTTAATTTTCTCTTCTTTTTGAGTAATTATGGGTCTATCAGCTGAAAGTGAGTTACAGAATGTCCTTTGATCTGTCAAGTATTGTGATGGAGTCAAACACTAGGCCAGGTGCTCCTGCTGTAAAACCAATAGGGTTCTCTGAGAACAGTAAGAATAAAAATTTAATACAAAAATTTAATACAAAAAAACCTCATTATAAAAGTATACTTCTTGTGAATGTAAATACTTGTACGTCAAATATTTTTGATATATTACAAATATTACAAATATTTTTGACTTACACAAATACAAATATTTCCCAAGTAATAAAATTGAAGATATATTTCTGAGAGTATAAATAAAAAGGAAGACTATAGTAAATCTTTAAAACCTCTCATTTTTTAAATGTTTAAAACATTTATTCTCTTTGAAATAATTACATTTCTAGGAATTTATTCTAAGAAAATAATTAGGATTCTATTCAAATTAGGACTTTTTCTGAGAATTATTTATAACAATTAAATTGTACCAGTAGCCTAAATATTTCTCACTAAAAGAGATTTGTAAATTAAAACAAATGCATCTAATAGGTTATTCATTTTTGAAATATCATGCCTTCAAATAACTTTTAATATCTTAGAAAATATTCATGGTAAATGTTAAATAAAAAAATAAAATATAAAAGAAAAACAAAGTTGGTGGCATCATAATTCTGGACTTCAAGCTCTATTACAAAGCTGTCATCATCAAGACAGTATGGTACTGGCACAAAAACAGACACATAGATCAATAGAACAGAATAGAGAGCCCAGAAATAGACCCTCAACTCTATGGTCAACTGATATTCGACAAAGCAGGAAAGAATGTCCAATGGAAAAAAGACAGCCTCTTCAACAAATGGTGTTGGGAAAATTGGACAGCCGCATGCAGAAAAATGAAATTGGACCATTTCCTTACACTACGCTTGAAAATAGACTCAAAATGGATGAAGGACCTCAACTTGAGAAAGGAATCCATCAAAATCCTTGAGGAGAACACAGGCAGCAACCTCTTTGACCTCAGCCGCAGCAACTTCTTCTTAGGAGCAATGCCAAAGGCAAGGGAAGCAAGGGCAAAAATGAACTATTGGTATTTCATCAAAAGCTTTTGCACAGCAAAGGAAACAGTTAACAAAACCAAAAGACAACTGACAGAATGGGAGAAGATATTTGCAAATGACATATCAGATAAAGGGCTAGTATCCAAAATCTATAAAGAGCTTAGCAAACTCAACACCCAAAGGACAAATAATCCAATGAAGAAATGGGCAGAGGACATGAACAGACATTTCTGCAAAGAAGACATCCAGATGGCCAACAGACACATGAAAAAGTGCTCCACATCACTGGGCATCAGGGAAATACAAATCAAAACCACAAAGAGATACCACCTCACACCAGTCAGAATGGCTAAAATGAACAAGTCAGGAAATGACAGATGATGGCGAGGATGTGGAGAAAGGAGAACCCTCCTACACTATTGGTGGGAATGCAAGCTGGTGCAACCACTCTGGAAAACAGCATGGAGGTTCCTCAAAAAGTTGAAAATAGAGCTACCCTATGACCCAGCAATTGCACTACTGGGTATTTACCCTAAAGATTCAAACGTAGAGATCCGAAGGGGCACGTGTACCCAAATGTTTATAGCAGCAACCACAATAGCCAAGGTATGGAAAGAACCTAGATGTCCATCAACAGATGAATGGATAAAGAAGAGGTGGTATGTATACAATGGAATACTATGCAGCCATCAAAAGAAATGAAATCTTACCATTTGCGACGACATGGATGGAACTAGAGGGTATTATGCTTAGTGAAATAAGTCAATCGGAGAAAGACAACTATCATATGACGTCCTTGATACGAGGAAGTGGAGATGCAACAGGGGTGGGTGTTAAGGGGGTAGGAAAAGAATAAATGAAACAAGATGGGATCGGGAGGGAGACAAACCAAAAGAGACTCCTTTTTTTTTTTTAATTTGTTTATTTATTTGAGAGAGAGACAGAGTGAGAGAGCATGAGAGGGGAAGTCAGAGGGAGAAGCAGACACCCCATGGAGCTGGGAGCCTGATGTGGGACTCGATCCCAGGACCCTGGGATCATGACCTGAGCTGAAGGCAGTCACTTAACCAACTGAGCCACCCAGGCGCCCCTATATAAAAATTTAAAAAATAAAAAATAAATAAAAAGATGTGATATATATATATATATATATATATATATATGCAATGGAATACTATGCAGCCATCAAAAGAAATGAAATCTTGCCATTTGTGATGACATGGATGGAACTAGAGGGTATTATGCTTAGGGAAATAAGTCAATTGGAGAAAGACAACTATCATATGATCTCCCTGATATGAGGAAGTGGAGATGCAATGTGGGGGGTTTCGGGGTAGAAAAAGAATAAATGAAACAAGATGGGATCAGGAGGGAGACAAACCAAAAAAGACTCTTAATCTCACAAGAAAAACTGAGGGTTGCTGGGGGGAGGGGTACAGGAAAGGGTGGTGGGGTTATGGACATGGAGGACGGTATGTGCTATAGTGAGTGCTATGAAGTGTGTAAATCTGGCGATTCACAGACCTGTATCCCTGGGGCTAATAATACATTGTATGTTTATAAAAAATAAAAAATAAATTTATAAAAGTAAAATATAAGCAGTATATATATTTTTCAACATTTCATATGCATAAATGCAGAAAAGAGGACTAAGAAAGGAATAAATTAAAATGGCATCTGTGCTTCTCTATGAATAGCAAGATTATATAATTTCCTTTCTGTGCTATTGTGTATTTTACCCATTTCCTATGATAAACATGTAATACTTGAAAAAATATGCATTTATTTAAGTCATCTCTACACCCAACATGTGGCTCAAACCTATGATCCCAAGATCAAGAGTTGCACACTCTATCACCTGAGCCAGCCAGGCACTCCAAACCTGTAATACTTTTATTCAAACATAAATATATATTTTTAAATATTTGTTTATTTAACTAATCTCTGCACTCAACATGAGACTCAAACTCATGACCCCAAGATCAAGAGTCACATGCTCTTCCAACTGAGCCACACACCCCAAGATATGTATTTTTTTAAGCAACCTGGCGGGAGGAAACTTTTGAAGATTTGGGATATGTTTATGGTATAGACTGTGGTGATGGTTTCACCATCTCCAAACTCATCAATTTGTATATATCAAATATGTACAGTTTTTGTATGTCACTCATACCTCAATAAAGTGATTCTTATTTAAAAATATGTTATTTTTTAAATTTCTTTTCAGTGTTCCAGATTTCATTGTTTATCACCACACCCAGTGCTCCATGCAATACATGCCTTCCATAATACCCACCACCAGGCTCACCCAAACCCCCATCCCCCTCCAAAACCCTGAGTTTATTTCTCAGAGTCCACAGTCTCTCATGGTTTGTCTCCCCCTCCAATTTTTCCCCCAACTCAGAAAAGAACATGCAGCCAAGAATAATTTATCCAGCAAGGCTGGCATCCAAAATAGATGGAGAAATAAAGAGCTTCCAAGACCGGCAAGGTTTAAAAGAGTATATGACCACCAAGCCAGCACTACAAGAAATATTCAGGAGAGTTCTGTAAAAGAAAGAACCCAAGAGTGTCTTAGAACAGAAATTTATGGAAACAGTCTATAGAAACAAGGACTTCACAGGCAACAACGATATCAATAAAAACGTATCTCTCAATAATCACCATCAACATGACAGCCTAAACACTCCCATTAAAATATGTTATTTTAAGTTGTTTATTTTGTCTAAGTCTTCCTAATATGCAAAATTTCATAAACAGTAAGTAAAATTTCATAAACAGTAAGTAAAATTTCATAAACAATAACTAGATTCAAAAATACCTTGAAACTGAATTCAGAAAATATCATTCTAAAAAATTATATGCTAAATGCTATGAACCAACTACTATTTCTTTTCTTTTTTTTTTAAATTTATTTATTCATTTGCGAGAGAGAGAGAGCACAAGTGGGAAGGGCAGAGGGAAGAGACAGAGGAATCTCAAGCTGACTTCATGCTGAGCATAGACCAGGAGACAAGGCTCCATCTCACAACCCTGAGATCATGACCTGAGCTAAAATGACACAGACGCTTAACTAACTGCGCTGTCCAAGGGCACCAACTATTTCTTTTTTTTTTTAATAGATTTTATTTGAGAGAGAGGGAGAAAGAGAGAGAACAAGCAGGGGGACAGTGGGAGAAGCAGACTGCCTGTTGAACAGGGAGCCTGACCCCAGGACCGTGGGAGCATGACCTGAGCCAAAGGCAGACACTTAACCAACTAAGCCACCCAGGCGCCCCAACTACTGTTTCTTATAATTGTTTTGTTAATAGTTTTTATTTTTATTTTGTATTTTTTAATTTATTAATTTATTTATTTATTTGACAGAGAGTTCACAAGTAGGCAGAGAGGCAGGCAGAGAGAGCGGGGGAAGCAGGCTCCCTGCTGAGCAGAGAGCCCAATGTGGGGCTCCATCCCACACCCTGAGATTATGACTGATAAGGTCCGGTGTCGACCACCTCCCCGAAAAGAACCGAGGACACTCAGGATAATGCAAGTCACACAGCGAGGTTTATTGCCAGCTAGCTGGGATCCAAGTATCTGCCGGGCACAGCGGGTTTCAACAAGGACCCCGAATGCAAGGCTCTAGGGGTTTATATATGTTTCAAACAGCAAGCATAAGTCACACAGTAATTGTCCATAGTCCTCACAGTTACACACAGTTCACAAGTCAGCCGCCCATAACCTGGTTGGGTAAGATACAATTCCAAAATTCCAGGAACTGAAGCAAGATGCACATTTGATTTCTTAGCGTAACTGCCCACATTCGGTTTTGTCCTGATAAGCCCGACACTGGCCAGAGAGTAGGGGCCTAAGTCACCAGGAGGTTATAGAACCTGTTATGGCTGCCCTTAGGCTAAGCAGGCCCTAACAATGACTGTTAGGGCCTACTTAGCCGGAGCAGCCCCACCTCGGTAAAAGGGCCATTTTGTTGTTTATGCAGTGAGCCTAGATCTACCCTTCCCTGGCCAGAGGAACTTACTTAGAAACAGGTCTGGGAAAACAGTAAAATATGGCCGACCAGTCCCCAATAACAGAACCCAGGTACCAGGACGTGTCAGGCCAGGCGGAGATAACAGAGCCCAGATGCAAGGACGAGTCAGGCCAGGTGGAGGCATCCAATCAGTAAAGCGCACATACTATCTCCCTAACTACCAAAGAATGTGGGCCCCACCTTATGGGCACCAAACTAAGGCGCCAATTCTGACCAGAGTGATGGGCCAGTTCAAACAGCTACTATAGGGTAAATTGTAATTCAGTTGGCCACCTGCGTGTGACCTAACATGACTATGCAGCTTTCTCTGTGTGTTGCAATCTCATTGGCCCCCTGTGTGTGGCCAGGCTCAACCACATGGCCCTTGCCCTTTAAAAGTTAGTCGGTAAGGCAGGGAGGGGTCGCCTTCTCTATAAGAGTCGGCAGCTGGTCTGTTTGGTTCTTGATGCTTGGTGTGAAATAAAGCTTTGCTTTACCTTCGCTTTGTATTGGTCTCGTCCTTTTGTCCACGGACCCTTCAATGACCTGATCCGAAAGCAGAGGCTTAACCCACTGAGCCACCCAGGATCCTCTGTTAATAGTTTTTAAATATAAGCAGTTAGACTCTAAGGGATTATGTTCGATTGTTCTTTGTTGTATGACAATGATGATGTGATTAGTTTTTTCTTCTCTGCAGTTTGTTTTTTCCTTCCCCTCAGCATATTATCAGTTATCATTAACCACGATTAGCTAGCTGATTAATTTATTTACTTAAGATGCAGTTGCCATTTAATTTATGAAATAAATGCCTGTACCACATTACTACAGCAACATTTTCCAAAGTGATATCTATGAGAAAAGAAGTCCCATTATCAAACAAGTTTAGAAAACACTGCTTAACATCTCCCCCCACTTTCCAACTGGAAAGTCATATTTCAATTTTTCTAAAGACTTTTTTTTTGAGAGAGTGTGAGATGCACACAAGCCAGGGGGAGGGGCAGAGGGAGAAGCAGACTCCCCACTGAGCAGGGAGCCCAAGGAAGGGACTCAATCCCAGGACCCCAGGATCATGACCTGAGCCAAAGGCAGACACTTAATTGACTAAGCCACCCATGTGCCCAGAAAGTCATAATTTAATCATGGCTATTTCTTGAGAGGTGCTGTTGTATAAGAACCTGCTTCATTATACTAAATCCACTCTTCCCCAAATTTATTTTTTATAAAATCCTTTCCCAGAATTTATCTTTTAGTCATCTAGGGAACTAATATTTGGGAACAAACTTTAATTTGTAAAATTAAATAGAATTACAGGGATAGTTTAAAATTCATAATCTGATCTAGTAAATCAAGGGTGAGGCCTGAGATTCTGCTCTTCTTACAAACAGCATTTCTTATATTTCTTGCATGTCTGCTCACCATACTTTGAGCCCTAGTACTGTAAAGAACATATTTATGGGACAGAAAAAGCTTGAAATGTGCCTTACAGCCACCTACCCACACACTCCTATTTTTTTCTGTGAACCATCATTCTTTCGTCAGACACCATGTGAAGCATGTTATCAAAGGAGTACCAAAGAGAAGCTTCAAGAATTAGACGTCTGAAAAGATAATAGCTTTGTTTTAGAGAAATGCTTATGTTGTCTTTCCACCAGGGCTAATTTATAGTCTGAACATCCGGGTTTATACTATGTTACTGAGTGGAAGATTAACATTGAATGCCTGTGGCCTAGGCTAGCCCCTCAGCTGTAATAAATACAAATGGCAGCTCATTTGCATGGAGCACCCTCTTTAGTGTTAGCATTTCCTATTCCTTTGAGGAGTTAATCACTGCCTTGTTCTGTTAGCTTTTAGACCAAGAGTGAACTCTTGCTAATTCCCTAAAGTCATGTAAATTATCTTTAAAAAATATCAGAGATTAAAATACATAAATCATTCTTTAAAAGAAGTAGTAATGGGAATTACATCACTTAAATTTCACTTTCTCTAAGGCAGTGGTCTCAACCAGGGGTAATCTTATACCCCACGGGACACCTGGCAATGTCTGGTGATATCTCTGGTTGTCATGCTGGGGAGGAGGGTGCTACTGGAATCTAGTGGGTAGAGGTCAGGTGTGCTGCTAAACACTGTACAATGAGCAGGATAGTCAGTCCATCACAACAATGAACCCTCCAGCCCAAAAGATCAATAATGTTGAGGTTGAGATACCTTGCTTTAAGAACCTGTGCTATTTTTAACACTGCCTCTGATTTGATACATGACATGGACTGGAAAACTAGAAAGAATATGCCAAGTCCCAGACCATTTCTCACCAGCAGCATATTCAATGCTGATTAGCAAGTAACAGTGAAGAGAGGGAACTGTATAGGTTGCTAGCTCTCTGGAGAAAATGAAGACACTGAGGTTGAGCACTGAAAACTCCAGCGGTCATAGTCACATCACAGGGAAGGAGTTGGAGTACTAATGGGCTATTCTTTAATTATACTTGGTCAGTGTACCACTTTTTCTGTGTATATGTTTGGTTGTTATAAACCAGAGAAGAGGCTAAGATTTCCCAGGACTCCTTTAGAAAAACCAGTTTCCAAGTGATGCATAGATGGGTGGAAAGTGGCAGTCCTCATACTTTGAGGCTGATGGTGGGAGCTTAACCTTCTTGTTCATAAAGAACTGATCTGAAGATTAAAAAGTGAGACAATAGGGACGCCTGGGTGGCTCAGTGGGTTAAGCCACTGCCTTCGGCTCAGGTCATGATCCCAGCGTCCTGGGATCGAGTCCCGCATTGGGCTCTCTGCTGGGCAGGGAGCCTGCTTCTCCCCTCCCCTCTCTGCCTGCCTCTCTGCCTACTTGTGTGATCTCTGTCTATCAAATAAATAAATAAAATATTAAAAAAAAAAGTGAGACAATATATGACGATGATGAATTCCTTCCTGCCCAAACATCCTTGTTATTCCACAAGCTGATGTCCACCATTTTCAAGTCTCCCAGCCCCAACATTACAATTACTTTAAGAATGTCAGGTATGCACTCAGAGTAAAGAGAAAGTGGAAAAGGAGAGGGGCAGGGGGGAGCCAGGAATACGCAGAAAGAGGAAAAGTGGTCAGAGAAATCTATAGCCTGGTACAGATTGGGCACATGCTTCAAAGCGCGGGGAACTGAGTAGAATAGCACATGGAGATTTTACCATGTGGCCACATGGAATGTCACATAGGATCAGGCAATTCTATATGAACTTTTCACTACCATGAGTTCAGAAACTCAAAATTGGGAATATGTTTATGGGGGAGGTACAGATGGAATGCATTTTTATAAACACACTGAGCAACCAAATTACCACGCTGTATCTCAATTTTATCAACACACAACCACTAGAGTGACAAGAGGAGGCGTGTTATTTGGAAACTTTTTTTTAATTTAGCTAATTAATGGATTTATAAAAATAAACTGGGAAAAAGTGTTGTTAACAGTGGGTTGTCTGAAATGTAAATTATACCAATTTGAAAGTGAAGAATAATTGGACATGGTAGCATCTGCAGATAAATGCACTATATTGTAAAATTGGGGCACCTGGGTGGCTCAGTGGGTTAAGCCTCTGCCTTCGGCTCAGGTCATGATTCCAGGGTTCTGGGATCGAGCCCCGCATCAGGCTCTCTGCTCAGCAGGGAGCCTGCTTCCTCCTCTCTCTGCCTGCCTCTCTGCCAACTTGTGATCTCTTGTCTGACAAATAAATGAATAAAATCTTTAAATATATATATTTGTATATATACAAATATATATGTTTGTAAAAATTACCATAGCTATGGCTGGGGAGCAGTACTGTCCTAGTAGATTCCTTAAGATATAGAATATGCAGGTTTGAAGTGAAGAGCAATTAAATACAGTGGTATCTGTATTCAGCTAAATGACAGATTCAGAAGGTTAATAGGGTTTAAGCTCTAACCCAGCTGAAATGGTAGAGGTGGTAATGTTGTGTGCCAGGACAGCTGGGAATTGCTGGAAATGCTGTTAAAATCAGGGAGAACCAGGAGCTCTGGGCACAATAGTGAAAGACTAAAGTATTTCAAGAAAGAGAGTGGAGGCCAAAAAATGAAGCCATACTAAAAAAGGATAGGAGTCAGTATGTGCATGGCGATCAGATAGGGTCCAGTATGGTGGGAGTCATGATTATACCATGGATTGGAACATAAGGTTGAAAGGAAAAATCTTAAAATGCCTACCAGTCTCAGTAACAAGCATTTTAGGGTTGGTAACTGAATTTATTACTATAGAAGAGCAATAAGGTTCATGGATCACCTGCATCAGAAGAATTATCTGTTGGGGAGGGTATGTGCTATGGTGAGTGCTGTGAAGTATGTAAACCTGGCAATTCACAGACCTGTACCCCTGGGGCTAATAATACATTATATGTTTATTTTTTTTAAAAAAGTTGGGCAGTGGTTCTCTTTTTTAGCAATGTTCTCTTTCTTGATTGTGAGGTAACCACATGAAAAATATTTTGATAGATTACAATTTTGTGCATATTTAAGAATAATGTGCAATTCGATCATTAAGACGGGGGGATGAGAAAGGAGAGAAGAAAAAGCTTGGTATTTAGTGGGAATGTACTTTAATTAATCCTGAATTGGGCAGGCAGATGTGAGTCTAAAGAAGCATGTGGGCTCTATCATGGCGAGTTTTGCATTATTTTAAGACATTTGGATTTTATCTGAAAAAAAAAATCAGAAAAACATTGAAGAGGAACAAGATCTATTTTAAATATTTATTTAGTCATCATGGGGTAGAGATTTGGGGGATGCAAGATTGAAGTTGGGTAGACTAATTAGGAGACTGAGTGTAACTCGATAGAATTTATATTAAATAAAGAGCACTTAAGCATGCTGAAAAAAAATGTTTAAAAAAAGAAGAATTATCTGGATACATATTTAAAATAGAGATATATGAGCCCCACAACAGATCTGAGTCAGAAACTCCCTACCATGTACAAGAAAAGGCTTTTACAAGTTTCCAGCATGACTGAGATGCACACTCAAGATTAAGATACACTGCACCCATGATGAGGAAGACTATAAAGTTGTCTATGTGTCACAGACCCACATTCAAGCTGGTCAAGGACAGAGCTAGAAAGGGATCTGCAGCCTCTACCTACAAGGCACTACCCAGATTATTCATTGTTACCATCAAGATCCTCCCAGGAGTCTGATGGGACCATACATTAAACAAAGGAGTTCCTGCTTTTATTTTTTGTTTCTACTACCATTACAGTAAAATGTAATGTG
The DNA here is from genome assembly GCA_003697995.1 of Taxidea taxus jeffersonii. NCBI lineage: Eukaryota > Metazoa > Chordata > Mammalia > Carnivora > Mustelidae > Taxidea > Taxidea taxus. The sequence continues at coordinate 228,897 of ML105328.1, forward strand.
AAATTGAAAGTCTCACATAAAATTAGCACACCATTTTTGAGGTTGTATTAATTTAGTGAGGTTAGAACATGACTTGATTTCATAAGATTTGTTTTCCTCAAAAAATAAAGGTCTGGGAGCACCTGGGTGACTCGGTGGGTTAAGTGTTTGACTCTCGGTTTTGGCTCAGGTCAGGATCTCAGGGTCATGATCCCTGTGCCACCAGGCTCTTCACTCAGTGGGGAATCTGCTTGAGATTCTCTCTCTTTCCCTCTCCCTCTGTTCCCCACATCCCTCGGGCATGGGCACTTTCTCTCTCTCTCTCAGAAAAAAAGAGAAAGAAAATTAAAGTCTGGAATATAGGCTATTTTCTAGGTTAAAAAAAAATCTTCTGTGTTTTTTCATTCCCCAGATAGACTGTAAGTTTCTTGAGGTCAAGAATATGCTAATATTTCTCTACACTCAAGTACAGTGTTCACTAAATACTTATTTGAAAGAATTAACAGAGTATTAGAGAAAAATATGGAAAAAGAAAATACCTGGTTAAAAAAATAACATAAATAGGGGCGCCTGGGTTGCTCACTTGGTTAAAGCCTCAGGTCATGATCCCAGAGTCCTGGGATCGAGCCTCACATCGGGCTCTCTCAGCAGGGAGCCTGCTTCCTCCTCTCTCTCTGCCTACTTGTGATCTCTCTGTCAAATAAATAAATAAAATCTTTAAAAAAACAACAAACAATTAAGAACTATTTTTATGTGATTACCTTTTTATTGAAGTATAATTAACTTACAGTGTTAAATTAATTTCAGGTGCATAAACAGAATGATTCAACAATTCTCTATATAACTCACAGCACACCACAGTACAGTCACCATCTGTCACTATAAAATATTTATAATCTTACTGATTATGTTCCCTATACTGTACTTTCCTCTCCACAACTTATTTATTTTGTAACTAGAAGTTTGTACCTCTTAATCCCCTTCACCTATTTTGCCCACCCCGCACACACACTTGAACAAGAACCAGTTAAACACTGGAAAAAGAGCTCCATTTGAAAGTATAACAAGAAAAGCAGACCAAAAAAAAAAAGAAGAAGAAGAAGAAGAAGAAGAAGGAGAAGAAGAAGGAAAATTAAGAGAGACAAGAAGTATTCAGAACCTAAATGAAGAAAAACCTCAACATTCTACTGAGAAGCATAAAAAAAATAAATAATAGGATACATCTTATTCTTAGTAAGACATAGTATTAAAAGGTCATCAATTTTTTCAATTCCAATAAAAACTACAAATATGTCCCCCCCTTCTTCATTATCTTTCTACAAAATATTTTTATTGTGGTCAAATATATATAACAAAAAATTCACCATTTTAAGCATTTTTATGTGTACAGTTCAACAGCATTAAGTACATTAGCATTCCTGCTCAATCATCACCCCATCCATCTCCAGAACTTTTTATTTTCTCAAACACTAGTTCTCCGTTCCTCCAACGCTGACAAACATCATTCTAATTTATTTTTTTTAAGATTTTATTTATTTATTTGACAGAGAGAGAGATCACATGTAGGCAGAGAGGCAGGCAGAGAGAGAGGAGGAAGCAGGCTCCCTGCTGAGCAGAGAGCCCAACGTGGGGCCTGATCCCAGGACCCCAAGACCACGACCTGAGCCAAAGGCAGAGGCTCAACCCACTGAACCACCCAGGTGGCCCTCTACTTTATTTTATGAATTTGACTATTCTAGATACCTCATTTAAGTGGAATCATTTAATACTTGTGTTTTTGTCACTGATTTATTTCACTTTGCATAATATCTTCAAGGTTCACCTATGTGACAGCATGTGTCAGGATTTCCTTCCTTCTTAAGGCTGAATAATATTCCATTTTATATAAATAGAAAATTTTGTTTATCCATCTGTCAGTGTACATTTGGGTTGTTTCCACTTTGTGACTTATGAATAATGCTGCTAATAAGTAACAGTATATAAAATTTGAGCCTTGGCTTTCAATTCTTTGGGGTGTATACCCCAAAGTGGAATTTCTAGATTATATGCTATTTCTATTAATTTCATATTATTCAATTTAATTTTTTGAGGAAACATCAGATCATTTCCCAATGACTGCACCACTTTATATTCCCAAAAGAAGTGTTCAAGGTTTCCAATTTCTCCACATCCTTGCCAACATTTGTCATTTTCTGGTTTTAAATAATAGCCATCCTAATGGATGCTAAGTGATATCTTACTGTGATTTTTATTTGCTTTTCTCTTTGATTAGCAATGTTAAGCATCTTTTCACATGCTTAGTGATTATTAGCATATTCTTTTAAAGAAATAGCTGTTCAAGTCTTTTGCCCATATTTAAATTCAGTTGTTTGTTTTTGTTGAGTTGTAGAAGTTCTTTCTATATTCTGGATATTGATATTATCAAATATATGATTTGCCAATATTTTCTCCCATTCCATGGGTTGCTTTTTTACCCTGTGATGGTGCCATTTGATGCAAAAAATTTTTATTTTCAGAAAGACCAACTTGCCTATTTTTTCACTTGTTGCCTGTGCTTTTGATGCCCCATCTTTTTTTTTTTTCTCTAATTGACTAATCAACTGTAAAGTTCATTTGGAAAAGTACACATTAAAGAATACCTGGGATGGGCATCTGGGTGGCTCAGTGGGTTAAGCCTCTGCCTTCGGCTCAGGTCAGGATCTCAGCGTCCTGGGATTGAGCTGCACATCAGGCTCTCTGTACAGCAGGGAGCCTGCTTCCCCCTCTCTCTCTCTCTGCCTGCCTCTCTGCCTACTCGTGATATCTCTCTCTGTTATATAAAGAAATAAAAAATCTTTAAAAAAAAAAGAATAGCTGGGACATTTCTGAAAAAGAATATTAATATGGGAATAGTCTTCCCTCATAATAAAATGTATTCTAAAATACCCTTATGTTGGTCCATAAATAGGCACATCAGGGAAGTATGATAGAGAATTTCAAAATAAATCCCTGTACAATTAGGAATTTAATAAATTACAAGTATACCATTTCAAATCAACAATCAGTGTTGAGAAAACTGGTTGGTCATTTGAGAAAAGACTGAAATCTGACTTCATATCTTTTGTTCAAATGAATTTTGAAATGAATTTTAGATTAATCAATGACTTAAATGTAAAAATTGATTTAGATGTAAAACTTGAAACCAAAAGATTAATGAAAAAGGCAAGAGAGATTATATTTATAATATAATAATGAGAATGATATTCCCAGGCTTATCATGAAACCTAAAACCTATATTGAAAATTTTTGCTACATAAAAATTTAAAAATCTACAAAGACTTCTGCTTTCAGTAACAAGATGAAACCTCTTGTTGAAAACAAGAATAAAAGCTCACCACAATATAGTCAGCAACTGTTTGAAGACAATGGAGATTTTAATTTTTTAAAAAGGTTTATTTATTTGAGAAAAAAAGAAAGAGGGCACAGAGGGAGAGGAATAGGGACAAACAGACTCCCCACTGAGCACAGAGCCTGATAGGAGGCTCGATCCCAGGACCCTGAGGTCATGACCTCAGCCAAAGGCAGATGCTTAACTGGCTGAGCCATCTGGGCCCTGACAATGGAGATTTTAGATTTTAGGCAATATTTGACGAATTATAATCATTGAAAGCAGGGTAACAAAAAATAATGTTCATATTCAAACTTGCTTGATTAAACTTCATATTCAAACTGATATTTTGCCTCAGGATATTTTCTGATTTTCTGCATATGAGGGAGTGGAGAATAACATCTAAGCAGAAAGCAGCGGTCAACCTGACCTAGAGGTACATGTTAGAGCATACAACTTAAACATATGAGACTTGAAGAATAAAATCCAGAAGAGGGAATCTTGGGAGATATAAGCCCAAAATCCAACTACACATTTCCCTCCAAACATTGGGGGATTCTCAAGTGCCATATGTGCAGGATAAGATCCCAAAAATCCACCAGAAAGAAGCAGGTAGGAAGCTGAAAACTGAGCAGAGACTACCACAACCATGGAGACAGGGGTTGGAATTCAAGCTTTTGAGATGGAGACTTTAATGAGTCCCCAGGCTTTTTTAGTTAAGAACCAGAAAAGGTCACACTTAGAAGTAAAGGACATATGCTACTACAAGGGAAGAGCAAACTACAACCTACAGACCAAAGATGGCCTACTGACTATTTTTGTATGTCCTTAGAGCTAAGTATGGCTTTCACATGTTTATATATTTAAAAATAAGCAAACCAGAAGTACCATTACATAACACTGAAAATCATATGAGATTCAAATTTTAATGTCAGTAAGTTTTATTCTGAAACATAGCCAGTTCATTCACCTAAATATTATCTATGATTATTTTTCCCCTACAACAGTAATGTGGAATAGTTGTAGCAAAGACTGTAAGATCCACAAAATCTAAAACCTTTACTATCCAGTCCTTTATAAGAATTTGTTGATCCTTGCACTAGAAGTAAGAGCAAAATCAGAATAAATCAGCCCTAATAACCTTCAACAGGACCTAATATGTTCTTCCAGAATACAGTGTAACCCTCATTGAAAAGAGATAACATTATCCAGAAACTCTATAAATTATTACACACAATGTAATGTTTAGTATCCAATATAGATTTAAAAGGTCTATTGAAAAAAAAAAGTGTGAAGTGACCAAAAGCCAAGAAAAATAAATAAAAGGAAACACAAATCCATGAGGTCATTTAAATATTGAAATTATCAGAAAACAACTTTAAAAAAATCTGACTAATAGAGTCAAGAAAACAGCAGAAAAGATGAAGAATTTTAACACAGATTCTAAAGGATAAAATATCAAATGAAAATTCTAGAATCTGAAAGCATTACAACTAAAATTGAGAACTGAAAATACAGGATTAGTAGCAGCAGGCTGGACCTAAAAGAACAGAGGAGTGATAACTAGAAAGTAGAATTAGTGAAGAAGTATAAAAGGGGGGAAATTTAAAAAAAAAAAAAGAGCAAAAGAGGGACACCTGGGTGGCTCAGTCAATTAAGCAGCTGTCTTGGGCTCAGGTCATGATCCCAGGGTTCTGGGACTGAGTCCCACATCAGGCTCCTTGCTCGGCAGGGAGCCTGCTTCTCTCTCCGCCTCTGCCTGCTTGTGCATTCTCTCTCTCTCAGACAAATAAATAAAAATAAAATCTTAAAAAATAAAAGAGGAAAAGAGACATGGTGGAAAACTTTATTCATAATTTATAATCCCGGGAGTAAAGGAGAGAAGTAATGAAAAAGAAGAAATATTAAAAAGAAGTCATGGGCACCTGGGTAGCTCAGTTGGCTAAGCAACTGCCTTCAGCTCAGGTCATGATCCTGGAGCCCAAGATCGAGTCCCACATTGGGCTCCCTGCTCAGCGGGGAGTCTGCTTTGCACTTTGCCCTTTGCCCTTCCCCCATCTCATGCTCTCTCTCTCTCTCATTCTCTATTTCAAATAAATAAATATAATTTTTAAAAAGAAGTGTTTACCATTGACAAAAGGTATCTAACTACATTTTTCGAGAATCTCTACAAACCTCAAACACATTACAGTCAGCCTACTGAAAACCAAATGGAAAAAGAAAATCTTCAGAGAAAGAAAACACACTAGTTTCAAAGGAGAAAAATAAGATGACTGATGATTTTCAATAAAAACATAGTGAGGGGCACCTGGGTGGCTCAGTGGGTTAAGCCTCTGCCTTCGGCTCAGGTCATGATCTCAGGATCCTGGGATCGAGCCCCACATCGGGCTCTCTGCTCAGCAGGGAGCCTGCTTCCTCCCCTCTCTCTCTGCCTGCCTCTCTGCCTACTTGTGATCTCTCTCTCTGTCAAATAAATAAAATAAAATCTTTAAAAAAAAAAAAAACAAAAAACATAGTGATATCGGGGCACCTGGGTGGCTCAGTGGGTTAAAGCCTCTGCCTTCAGCTCAGGTCATGATCTCAGGGTCCTGGGATCGAGCCGCGCATCTGGCTCTCTGCTTGGCAGAGAGCCTGCTTCCCTCTCTCTCTGTCTCTGCCTACTTGTGATCCCTGTCAAATAATTAATTAAGTCTTAAAAAAAATAGTAACATCTTTAAAGTACTAAAAGGAACTTGGCTAGGACCGAGATGGTGGAGGAGTATGAGACCTAAATTTTATCTGGTCCCAGGAATTCAGCTAGATAGTTATCAAACCATTCTGAACACCTACAAACTTAAAAGGAGATCAAAGAAAAGAATAGCAGCAACTCTAGGAACAGAAAAGCAACCACATTCTGTAAGGTAGGACATGTGGAGAAGTGAATCGAAGGTGATTATTTGGGAAGATAGACTGCAGGGGGAGGGAACCTCTGTCAGCCAGCTACCAGCAAGTGACAGAGCAGTGCAACACAAAATTGGAACTTTCAGAAATCTGTTCCACTGAGGGACATAGCTCCAGTGGCTAAGCTGGGGTGGAACCCTCCCTGGAACTTTGTGGTCTCAGGACCCTCAGGGTCACAGAGAGACTGGGAGTGCCTAAGTGTGACAGAGCTCCCAGGTATCAGAGGGGGGGAAGCTAACTGCAAAGACAGAGCTGAGGAGTCAAAGAGTGGGCTCTCAGCTCGGGGTTTGCCATAAACCGTGATCCCCAGCACAATCGGGCCACTGCTCTTAAAGCAGGGAACCAACAAGTGGAAGATCTGGGAAGATTCCACTTCCTCCCCCAGGAGGAGCAGCACAGGAGGGTGCCACAGAAATCTGCTGGGTTTGAAAACTCCAAACAGGATCATGTGCCAGAGATAGACATGCTTGGTCCCAGGCCAGGTGAGCACAGAGTGAGTCTGGAGACCAGGGAGACAGAAGTGACTGACTCATTTCTCTGAGGGCTCACCAAGGAGTGGTGTCCCAAGTTCTGAGCTTCTCTGGAGCCATAGATTATTGGGAGGCTGCCATTTTCATTCTCATTCTCCTAAGCTGTATGGAAATCTTTCAGGGAACAAAAGCTACTGAGAGCAAACTAGAGCAGATTGCTTAGCCTGGCCCCCGGCAAGGGTGGTGGCACTCCACCTGGGGCAAAGACATTTAAGAATCATTGCAACAGCCACCCCCCTCCCCAAGAAGATCAGCAAGAACATCCAGCCAAGGCCAAGTTCACCAATGAGAATTGCAAAATTTCAGAGCTGCAGGAATACAGCACATGGAATTCATACCTTTTTTTCCCCATGATTCTTTAGTCTTTCAAAGTTACTTTTTTTTTAAACTTTCTTTAAGCTTTATTTAAACATATAATGTAACCCCACCACCCTCTCCCAACCCCTCTTCTCCCCACCCCCCTCAGTTTGTTTTATGACATTAAGAGTCTCTTTTGGTTTGTCTCCCTCCCGATCCCATCTTCTTTCATTTTTACTATTCCTACCACCTTAACTCCCACCCCCGTTGCATCTCCACTTCCTCATATCAGGGAGATCATGTGGTAGTTGTCTTTCTCCAGTTGACTTATTTCGCTAAGCATAATACGCTCTAGTTCCATCCATGTCGTCGCAAATGGCAAGATTTCATTTCTTTTGATGGCTGCATAGTATTCCATCGTATATATATACCACCTCTTCTTTATCCATTCATCTGTTGATGGACATCTAGGTTCTTTCCATAACTTGGCTATTGTGGACATTGCTGCTATAAACATTCGGGTACACGTGCCCCTTTGGATCACTACTTTTGTATCTTTAGGATAAATACCCAGTAGTGCAATTGCTGGGTCATAAGGTAGCTCTATTTTCAATTTTTTGAGGAACCTCCATGCTGTTTTCCAGAGTGGTTGCACCAGCTCGCATTCCCACCAACAGTGTAGGACGGTTCCCCTTTCTCCACATCCTCGCCAGCATCTGTCATTTCCTGACTTGTTCATTTTAGCCATTCTGACTGGTGTGAGGTGGTATCTCATTGTGGTTTTGATTTGTATTTCCCTGATGCCCAGTGATGTGGAGCACTTTTTCATGTGTCTCTTGGCCATCTGGATGTCTTCTTTGCAGAAATGTCTGTTCATGTCCTCTGCCCATTTCTTGATTGGATTATTTGTTCTTTGGGTGTTGAGTTTCCTAAGCTCTTTGTAGATTTTAGATACTAGCCCTTTATCTGATATGTCATTTGCAAATATCTTTTCCCACTCTGTCAGTTGTCTTTTGGTTTTGTTGACTGTTTCCTTTGCTGTGCAAAAGCTTTTGATCTTGATGAAGTCCCAATAGTTCATTTTTTCCCTTGCTTCCCTTGCCTTTGGCATTGTTCCTAGGAAGAAGTTGCTGCGGCTGAGGTCGAAGAGGTTGCTGCCTGTGTTCTCCTCAAGGATTTTGATGGATTCCTTTCTCAAGTTGAGGTCCTTCATCCATTTTGAGTCTATTTTCATGTGTGGTGTAAGGAAATGGTCCAATTTCATTTTTCTGCATGTGGTTGTCCAATTTTCCCAACACCATTTGTTGAAGAGGCTATCTTTTTTCCATTGGATGTTCTTTCCTGCTTTGTCGAAGATTAGTTGACCATAGAGTTGAGGGTCAATTTCTGGGCTCTCTATTCTGTTCCATTGATCTATGTGTCTGTTTTTGTGCCAGTACCATACTGTCTTAATGATGACAGCTTTGTAGTAGAGCTTGAAGTGGGGAATTGTGATGCCACCAACTTTGGCTTTCTTTTTCAATATTCCTTTGGCTATTCGAGGTCTTTTCTGGTTCCATATAAATTTTAGGATTATTTGTTCCATTTCTTTGAAAAAATTGGATGGGATTTTGATAGGCATTGCATTAAATGTGTAGATAGCTTTAGGTAGCATAGACATTTTCACGATATTTATTCTTCCAATCCATGAGCATGGAACATTTTTCCATTTCTTTGTGTCTTCCTCAATTTCTTTCATGAGTACTTTATAGTTCTCTGAGTATAGATTCTTTGCCTCTTTCGTTAGGTTTATTCCTAGGTATCTTATGGTTTTGGGTGTAATTGTAAATGGGATTGACTCCTTAATTTCTCTTTCTTCTGTCTTGTTGTTGGTGTAAAGAAATGCAACTGATTTCTGTGCATTGATTTTATATCCTGACACTTTACTGAATTCCTGTACAAGCTCTAGCAGTTTTGGAGTGGAGCCTTTTGGGTTTTCCACATATAGTATCATATCATCTGCAAAGAGCGATAGTTTGACTTCTTCTTTGCCAATTTGGATGCCTTTAATTTCTTTTTGTTGTCTGATTGCTGAGGCTAGGACTTCTAGTACTATGTTGAATAGCAGTGGTGATAGCGGACATCCCTGCCGTGTTCCTGACCTTAATGGAAAAGCTCTCAGTTTTTCTCCATTGAGAATGATACTTGCCGTGGGTTTTTCATAGATGGCTTTGATAATATTGAGGTATGTGCCTTCTATCCCTACACTTTGAAGAGTTTTGATTAGGAAGGGATGTTGCACTTTGTCAAATGCTTTTTCAGCATCTATTGAGAGTATCATATGGTTCTTGTTCTTTCTTTTGTTAATGTACAGTATCACATTGATTGATTTGCGGATGTTGAACCAACCCTGCTGCCCTGGAATAAATCCCACTTGGTCGTGGTGAATAATCCTTTTAATGTACTGTTGGATCCTATTGGCTAGTATTTTGGTGAGAATTTTCGCATCTATGTTCATCAAGGATATTGGTATGTAATTCTCTTTTTTGATGGGATCCTTGTCTGGTTTGGGGATCAAGGTGATGCTGGCCTCATAAAATGAGTTTGGAAGTTTTCCTTCCATTTCTATTTTTTGGAACAGTTTCAGAATAGGAATTAATTCTTCTTTAAATGTTTGGTAGAATTCCCCTGGGAAGCCATCTGGCTCTGGGCTTTTGTTTGTTTAAAAGATTAAAAGATCTTTTTCTAAAAGATTTTATTTATTTATTTGAGAGCAAGAGAGAGTGATAAAGAGAGCACAAGAAGGGGGAGGGTCAGAGGGAAAGCAGATTCCCCACTGGGCAGAGAGCCACATGTGGGACTGGATCCCAGGACTCCAAGATCACAACCTGAGCCGAAGGCTGTCACTTAACCAAATGAGCCACCCAGGTGTCCCTCAAATAAATGAAATCTTAGAAGAAGAAGAAAAAAAGAAGAAGCTGTATTGGAGATATATGTTAAATATATCAGCATGTGTTTTTCAGTGAAATGTCAGCTCCTGGAGTTCGTAACCAGGTCTTGCATATTGTAGCGACATTACAAAAAGCAGACCTCTCAAGACAGCTGCCCTCAATTCCACTTAATAGTAAGTAATGATTTTCTTTGCTTCAATGCAAGATGTAAAGAATTTGAATTTCTTTAATTTCAAGTTCTTCAAATAAATGTCTTTACCATTTTCCCATTTCAAACATCTTTTCTCATTTCCCACTCTTTGAAACACTACCCATTTTTTTAAAAATTGAATTTATCAGCATAAAATAGTCCAAAAAAGCAAATCACAAGAATGCATATTCACCTCATATTTCAGCTTTCCCCAAACTGCTGATGCTGCTAATATTGTTGACTCAATAAATAAACATTTTGCATGTGGTATAGAATGTACTTCACAACCTTAAACATTTAGAGGCAAGACTATTATTACAATTCAAGCACTTTCTTTCCTCTAGTGTCAAAGTAGGCAATTCTCAAGTTTCAAATGGTCTGTGTCCCAGGATTTAGCTTTTAAATCAGCTATATAGAAGTAGGACTATATTTCTCTCCCCAAAGAAACAGTATTATAAATGCTTCATGTATTTTCTGCCTACCCCACAATAACCTACTGAACCCACAGTGTACCCAAATCAGAGGATTATGAGGGATGGTTAACATAACAAAAAAAAATGAAGGCTTTGGAGCCAGAAACAGATTGGAATCCTGGCTCTGTCACTTCCCAACTGAGCAGGTCACTTAAAGTCAATGAGTTTCGGTTTTGTCCTCTGTAAAACAGATCATAATATTTACTTCCCAGACTTGTCTCAAGAATTATCTGAGATTATGTAGGTGGTCATTTCTTTCTTCCTTCCTGCCTCCCTTTATGCTCAGTTCTGCTACTCATTTGAAACCAGAGGTGTGTGTTTGTTGGTTCCACACACAATCAGGGTATTAGCTAAGCTGTGAAAATAGGTTTGCCTAATTTTATTTATTTGAGACAGAGAGACAATGAGGGAGAGCTTGAGAGGGGAGGTCAGAGGGAAAAGCAGACTCCCCGTGGATTGGGAGCGTGATGCAGGACTCCATCTCAGGACTCTGGGATCACGACCTGAGCCAAAGCAGTTGCTTAACCAACTGAGCCACCCAGGGACCTGGGTTTGCCTAATTTTAATCGTAGCCCCAATTATGATGCTGGACTGCTTCAACCCTGGAAGAGCAGGAGAAGGGAGAACAGGGCCTCAGAGCTCCAGCCATACTCTTGGGGAACTATGGTTCCAATCACGGTAGCATCCACACTCATACATGATTACGACCACACACTCTAGGGCAGATCAAGTTCAAAATCCTGGACTTACCAGATACGCAAACTGAGCAATGTGTTTAACCCCTCTGTGCCTCAGTTTCCACAACCGTAGAGTGAGAACAGTAATGGCACCTCTCACCTAAGATTTATTTGAAGATTAAGTGAAGCAATGTACATAAAATACAAGACTACCATTCTGATAATACTTTTCTATAGTTTAAGCTCACTAATTATGATTTTGATGTTTTTCTAACTAAAGAAGTTTAAACAAAAAAGAAAACACATACATTTGCTAAATTCAGTTGGGAAAAATATTGCAACTTAGTTTCAAAAAGTGCACATCCTATGCTTTTTAAAAAGACAAGTTTTCGTGGGGTGCCTGGCTGGCTCAGTCAGTGGAGCATACAACTTTTGATCTTGGGTTCATGAGTTCGAGACCCACATTAAGTGTAGAGATTACCTCAACATAAAATCTTTAAAAAATAAAAAGTTAAAAAATAAAGACACCTTTCTTATTTATGAATTTAGGATTCGAAGCTTTATGTGTTCTTAGTACACACTGATAAATCAGTGTAAAAGGATGAATCTTAGTTCACAAATCAGGTGTGAAAATGGTAATTGTACTGTTTTCTATGATACAATTGTTTTGCATAATTCCCCTTCAACCGGGATGATGCAACTTGATCTCTGTATTTTGAGTTTCCCAGGAAGAGCATCCAGTTTGTACAGGTTTCACACAGTCCCAAGACATCAGGCTGAGTCTTCTAGTGCCTGATGCCATCTGTTTACATAAATGTTTGCTGAAACATCCTACGGGGTTCTTGGCACCACGTCACAGGGGTTGCCCAGGAGACATTCTTTATCACTGTTGGCTGGTTTATTTATTTATGAGAGCAAGCAAGGGGGGGGAGGCGGTTATAGAGGGAGAGGGAGAGAATCTTAAGCAGGCTCCTTGCCCAGGGCAGAGCCTGATGCCAGGCTTGATCTCACAGCCCTGAGATCACAACCTGACTGAGAGACCCTGAGATCATGACCTGATTGACAGGCCTCTTTAAGGCAAGAGGCCTTGCAACTTCTGTGCCTTACCTGAATCTCTCTGCTCCTTTTACGCTTGGCTAGGGCTCTGTAATTATCGCATGGCTGCCTAAAATGCTAGACACCATGCAGCCTTTCTTTTGGAATTCCTGAGAGTCTGCCAGTGAGCAGAAAGCGGAGTTGTCTCAGGGACCTTACTATCATCTATAGGCAGGTCACTTCTCTTCCATATGTACCCTCCTATGCTGTTATAGAGGGTGTTATTATGAATAGTCTCACAAAGAAAGCTCTGGAGCAAGCTGATATATAAGTAAATAAAATCTAAGCCAGGCAGGCTCAAAAAGGCCTCCAAAGATGCTAACAAAAAAGTACGAAAAATCCTTGAGGACTCTTAAGAGTGAGGGCAGCGGGTTTGTTCATGTCAGGATGAGAAGAGGAGGACATTTGTGTGTGCTGTGTGGTGAGGGGTAAGGAGCACGGCGTGAAAAGGGAAAGGCAGCAGACACTTGCACCTTCAGGTCACTTCGAAGCTGTGTCTGAAAATAAGCTTCTTTTTCTTTTTTAAATCCCATTCCTTCTTTTTCCATCTCCTAATTCTACTTTTCACCTAGTGTTGTGCTGAATAATTTTTTGTTAGCATCTTTTGGAGGACTTTCTGAGCCTGCCTGGCTTAGGTTTTATTTATATCTGTACTTGTTCCAGAGATTTCTTTGTGAGACTATTCATACTAACACCCTTTATAACATCATCAATCTCTGCCTTCTTCCTCTTAATCATCCTAGGTGCTTTTCTCTGTACTGTCTCTTATCTTTCCTGATTGGAAGCCTCTCAAATCCATTTATGTCTCTATTTTTACTGGCATTTTTTAGTTCATGCAGCTCTGTTATTTTCCAGGTCAATTTGGTTTATATATATTTACAACGTTGTGAGAGACTATATCAAATGCTTTCTCCCATTTTTTCATTCAAAGGAATCTTATCACATTTCCCTGAAAGACCAAGGACAACTTGGAGATATTTCTCAATTTCTGCATTCTTTTTCTGAGGCAGTGTTATACAGTGCACCACTGAATTTCAATGTGAATGGCTTAGAGCCTCATCTTTTAAAACTCTCTGGAAATACAGACATTCAGTTGTCTTGTTCCTAGCCACAGGAGACATTTTAGAAAGTGAAGCTCCAAATTCAAATAACAGAGCTATTTCCATTTCTAATGAAATGGCAATGTTTTCTTATTTAAATAATATACCATTATTTTATATTTATAGAGGTGCAGAACTTAGTGCTTGTGTTTTGGTTTTTTTTTAATAGATTGTTTAAAGACCTTATCTATTTATTTATTTAAGAGAGAGAGAAAGAGAACATGGGTGGGGGAGGCAAGGGAGAGGGAGAAACAGACTCCCCACTGAGTACAGAGCCCATCGCTGGGCTCCAATCTCAGGACCCTGACATCATGACCTGAGCCACCCAGGTGCCTCTGCTTTGTTTTTAATTTTAAAGCAACTACGCAAAGTACAATAGGTTCCTAGGGACAGGACTTGAAACAAAGAAGTCCAGGATTTTTTTTTTAAGGCTCTGACCCAGATTATTTGTAATAAGCAAGACAAAAATATCATATTTCCTCAAGCCATCAATACCTAACACCTTGAGACTGCAGTTGTCCTCCATTTTGATTCTCTATTAGATTATGTATTCTGTCCTTCGAAGGACAGATTGTGTTGGGGGTTTTGAGTTTTTTTGGTTTTTTTTTTTTTTTTTTTTTCTTAAAGACAGGATAAGCAAAGCTCTAGTTCAGGTTTAGGTTTAAACTATCAGAAGCATTTTTAAAGCTATTATTTAGAAGAGACAAAAAGAGCATGTGGTTTCAAATATCAGAATTTACACTGACTTTTCCTAGACTTTGATACAAAAGACTCCCCAGATGGAGTGTGAGGAGTAAAGGGAAAGAGAAGACATCACTAAGTTGAATATATGATCATTTACAACAAAGTTTAACAGATGAAACTAATGAACTGATAGCCATCTTCCCAATTTTTCCTGGTTTGTGACTTGGTGTAATTTTCTAAAGCTATTTTAATTTTTTTTAAAAGATTTTATTTATTTATTTGTTAGAGAGAGAGAGAGTGAGCACAGGCAGACAGAGTGGCATGCAGAGGCAGAGGGAGAAGCAGGCTCCCTGCTGAGCAAGGAGCCCGATGTGGGACTCGATCCCAGGACGCTGGGATCATGACCTGAGCCAAAGGCAGCCGCTTAACCAACTGAGCCACCCAGGCGTCCCTGGACTCAAAATATCTTTAAGAAAGCTCATCTCTCCTTAGATCTTTGGTGTGAACAAACAAAAGGGCACAGTGTGAAGCTTCCTGAGAAAGAGAAGAGCATCTGCAGGTTGACTTAGGACTTTTGCAGTTAACCAAAGTAATCCTATTTTAGCTGTGGTAAACATTCAGAGGCAATTCCCTGCACTGCCCTGGATAGACTGCAAGTCTAATTTGGTTACTCCATAATTTTCCCATAACTAATGCTACTTCTATTCTTAAAGGTAGATTTAGAGTTGTGATTCATAGTCAATGCTCAGAGATGGAGTTCCCTGAATTCTGTTGCCACACCGGAAACAACCCACCTAACCTCTATGAGTCAGTCTCTTGGGAACCAGAGCACAGGGTGTGTCATGGCCCAGCAGAAACTTCTGCTCGCTGGCTGGCCAGAGAGAAAAGCAGCCGTGGATCACTGGGAGGCTACCAGTCCCAGACACAGCTAGAACTCCCCAATTCAGCCTACACCCAGCAACATGACTGTAACCAGTTGGCCTAAATGGCCACAGGCAACTGATACCATTAAGCTGGGACTGGTTAAACAGAACTGAGAACTAGAAACATCTTTGCTTTTAATAACAGTAAGGCTGTGCTTTTTCAAGCCCTCTTCCTTCATGCAACCATAGGAAAATGTTCTTGATAAAATCTTGAGTTTTTAAAAATGAGAAAATCACACCTATGCTACGATTCCTGATATATAAATTCCATAGATATGTGAACAAAAATGAACTGGAATGTAGAAAAAGATAAGATAAAAGATTAAAAGATTACTGGATTCTTTTTTTTTTTTTAAGATTTTATTTATTTATTTGTCAGAGAGCAAGAGAGAGAACAAGCAGGAGAGAGGGGGAGAGGGAGCAGGAGAAGCAAGCTCCCCGGTGAACAATCAGCCCAATGCGGGACTCTATCCCAGGACCCTGGGATCATGACCCAAGCAGAAGGTAGATGCTTAACTGACTAAGCCATACAGGGGTCCCAAGGTCACTGAATTATAAGTAATTCCAGTTTTTAAAAAAAGATCTTATTTATTTGCAATAGAGAAAGAGACTGAGATAGACAGACAGACAAAGCAAGAGCAGGGGGTAAGGACAGAGGGAAAGGGAGAAGCAGGCCCTCCGCTAAGCAGGGAGCCTAATGCAGGGCTTGATCCCTGGACCCCCGAGATCATGACAAGAGCCAAAGGCAGACGCTTAACCAATTGAGCCACCCAGGTACCCCTAAGTAATTACATTTTTTATATGTTTTAAAATCTCCATTGCTATTACAATATTATTTATAGAAAACACACACATAGGCCAAATGAAAACTCATCCTCAAGTTAGAAAGGAATTGTGACTTCACATCTTTTTCCCACTTGGAATTCTTCATATTTTAATGTTTTTTTAAATATTCCATAGTCCTTTGACTATATCTGACCCAAATAAAAAGGACCTTCAAGCTGGTAATTCACCAACATCTAACTGAAGTTTCTGCTGATTTCTAAGGAACTTCAGAAAATAAAAATAAAAGGAGTATGTTGAAAATACCTTCTTGAGTTAATATTTTGAAACACATTATTTTAAGAGAGGTTAAAACATTTCTACTATCTTATGTATTCAATAATCAAAA
This sequence comes from Taxidea taxus jeffersonii, assembly GCA_003697995.1. NCBI lineage: Eukaryota > Metazoa > Chordata > Mammalia > Carnivora > Mustelidae > Taxidea > Taxidea taxus. The sequence goes on from ML105328.1 coordinate 245,253, forward strand.
TAATATAAATTTTATAAAGCTTTAGCACAGAGAAACTGAGGCACAGGGAAATCAAGTAGCTTGCTTAAGGCTGCATAGCCAGCAGGAGTTGGAGACCATTGTCAATCTAAGTAATCTAGCTAGGAGTCCATGCTCACTACCACTGCAAAGTAGTCATCACCACATAAATATTGTCCAATGCAGAATCAATAGTACATACATTTAAGTTTATATTTTTTCCTGGTACAATTTTTGCTTATTTTATTGGCATTAAAAATTGTGCCTCTTTTAATATGCTTAATTTTTCAAATAGCCTAATTCTATCTAGATGCTCAATCATTATCATTTATTAAGTGTACTTCATTTTTCTTGCCTTCAAGAATTTACTCTAAAGTAGGAGAAAACAATGATAAGTTAGGGTAGATGATGCAAGGGTAAATGAGATAAGTTCTTGAAAGAATTAATGAGACCCATATCTCACTAGGTATCTCATTATGTCTTAAGCTTGTATACATACCATGAGATCTTTATTTGGCAGAAAGGAAATAAGTCCAAGGAGAGACTGATTAACTTGGATTTAGATACTGGATCAAGAAAATGGAGATTACAATGAAGTCAATGAATAGAAGGGCAGTGAGAGTTGTAGCAGGGACAGCTGTGTCCCCATCTTTCTTCCTTTCAGAAATAGAACATCCCAGTTTGGGGCTGCACACAAGATTGCTCAGCTAGAGACAACATTTCCCTTTTAGCTAGGTGTTATAGACTGTGTTTATGTCCCCTCAAAGCCAATCCCAATATGATGGCATTTGGAATTGGACCATTTGGAACATGCTTAGGACATGAGACTGAGGTCTTTGTGAATGGTGATAGTACTCTTATAAAAGAGACCCCAGAGAGCTTGCTGGCCCCTTCCACCATTTGAGAACATAAAAAGAAAACAGCTGTCCATGAAGCAGGAAGTGGGCTCTCACTAGGCGCCAAATCTACCAGCACCTTGATCTTGACCTCCAAGTCTCCAGAACTCTAAGAAATAAATTTCTGCTGTTTATAAGGCACCCAGTTGATGGCATTTTGTTATAGCAGCCAGAATGGGCCAAGACCTGAGGTATGACCATTGTGACCAAGCTGTAGGCCAATAGATTATGGGCATAAGGAATATGTACAACTTTGGGGTCACATGCTTGAATAAAGAAGCTTCTAATCCTTCATTTTCTCCCCTCTTTCTGAGTGCTGGAAAGTATGTACAATAAGTATACCAGCTTCAAGTATGTGAACAAAGATAACCTCTAGAGTGTGGGAGAATTATAAGACAGAAGGAAGTTGGGTCCCTTGACCTGTAGAATAAAGCCATCTGCCACTCCTGGAACACCTACTTCTGATCTGTTACATGATGAAGAGCCTTTGGATTTAGGGTCTGTCTGTTTCAACAGCTAATGCAGGTGGGATCATGGTGCGTAAAGTGGAAAAGCAGAAGTCATAACCAGATATTCAGTTATTAGATTTTATGACTTCAGACAGGATGGAGTTCTCAGGAACAAATGGTTCAGGATGGGATCCAGAGAGTCAATTGCTAAAGAAAAGTGAAGAAACATAGAATAAAAAAATGGAAAGAAAATCTGAATTTAGCAAACAAGGGTAACCACCTATGTGGTTATTGAAATCACCTAGATGAGAAGGCATGAGGATGGCAAAACAAAAATGACCATATGACAGAGTCCTCATTGGATATAGGAAAACTGTAAACATAATAATTGACAGGGACTTGGAAGGAAGGAGATAATTACAGTTGATTGGCATGAGCCTCAAGGTCCCAGGGATATTTTTCCTGAGAGTAGAGAAATAACATTATAGAGGTAGAAATACAAGCTACTGGTGTTTCTAGTCCAGATACTAGCATCAACTAACTTGGCAAACTGTGTAACATCTCTAGGTCAAAGGATCCTCACCTATAAAGGAGAAAATTGGATTAGATTATATCTAGTTTCTTTACAGCATGAACATTTCATGGTTTTAGCTTAGAATTGAAGCCAAATTCCCTAATTCTAAAAAAGGGCCAATCTTCTACTTGCTTTAAAACCATGTCACTACACCTTTAATGGAACATAAACCCAGGGCTAGTGCCTCTTAGGGAGAGTGATGAAATGGTACATAAACAAGTCACTTCCCTTCCCTCTCCAGCAGAGATGGTCAACTTCAAATTTGTTCCCTCTATATCTGTGAGCTGTGGTTCACAGCTGTGTGTGCTGATTCCCAATTATCATGATTTGCAGGAAAATCTCAATCCAGAATGAGATAAGGCCTATGGGAGGATCAAGGCTCAGGCCAGTCAGGCACTGTCTTGCGTGACCTCTTCCTGAGCTGTGCTGTTTTATTACCCAGGTGCTGGTGGAATAGCTGCTTCCACAATACCATTTCCCTTTCTTTCAGCTATTTGAATGTTTTGTCTGATTTGTTTTTTCTTCCAATTTCCAAATTTTCCACTTCTGTATAGATTACTTCAAATAATATCTGTGTGTACATTACACATGCACATACATACACATATATGCAACATAGCATTACTGATTTTCTGGGCTTCAAATAATCCACTCACAATTTTGATAATTGAGTGCTATGAGCAAAGTGATGTTCTAGCACTCGGCTAATGAGTCCCACGCCTCTTATTTTGGCTTCTTCTAGCTTTGGCAATGATACTGTGTATCTTTCTAAACCCTGGAGTCTCTTACACTTCCCTTCTTGGCCTTGACCCAGCTAACTTGGATGTAGGGTTCTTTTCACACACCCAGCCCACCATCTGTCTATTTTTCTTCCTTTTCCAACAAGAAAACAGCAGCACAGGACAAAAGGTGAAATCAGTCATTAAGGTAAAGACATAGATTCTATTGGATTGAGTTTGTCTTTAATAACCACGGAATAGGATCACTTCTGATCCATTTTCCTTTCCACCTCTGATTTTTGATAAAGAAACCATGTTAGGGGTTGAGGAGTCACTATGTCTTAGGGATTCCCCTGATACCACTTTCTCTCTCTTTTTTTTTTTTTTTTCCATTAGTTCCTGTCACTACACAAAGGTCTTTGAGGTGAACTTTAATTTGGAAAAAAAAAAAAAAAAAAGAAGGTTAATAGGGAAAGAAATATTGATTAGTGGTTTTTCCCTCATTCTATAGGTGATGCTATCTTCCTTGCGTTAAGTGCTGATTTTCTATTGAAGAGGGAGGTGTTAGTTGTGAAGCTAATGCTAACAGAGCTTAACATTCTCCAATCCACCAAATTAGGTCACAGTTGTCATTGTTGTTTTTTCCTAGCATCTGTACAGATCATTGTATGCACTTATTGCAATGGTAACTTAATCCTTTATGCTTATTTTTTTTAAAGTAAGAACTGCAAGCTTGTATTTCCACCAATGATAAGAACAGATTTGTATTTTTCAACACTCTCCTGTGACTTATACTTTCTATATACTTGAAAATTTAAATGAATATCAGTAATCATTATATTGCATAATATTTTTCAGAATTTTTAAATGTTCATGCCTCTGAGACACTTGGTTTCTGAAAGGGCCTGCTTAAGTGTTAAGCCCTGAAAGTGGCAATAGCCAATTGTGTCTATTACATAAGGTTTGAACAAGAATCATACTTTTCTTGTTACTCTCTTCCAGGACTCTCTACTGTGTTGGTAATTTTCAAACTATCAGTAAAGAACCTACAACACAGAATACATACATTCAGAATGTAGCACTTTTTTTTTTTTTTTAAACCCAGCAGACACTTCAGGGTCATCTCTGTTAACATCAATTATCTCTACCTTCTGAATGTGTGGAAGTGCAGTTAGGAAATTTACGGTTAACATCTTGCCATGTAAACCAGACTTTACTATAAAATGTAATATTAAAGTGTCAGTGAGCATAATCACTCATATATCTCTCCTACGCCCCACTCTGTATTAGCAATCACTATATGTTTATTGCTACATTTCCCCCTCTGAAATACTGTACTGAAAGCAGGTCAGACATGCTAAATGGACGGGTGTGATTCAAGCAGGATTCTTTTTAAGTTCTATCATATTTTTATTTTTTTCTAAACTATGGTATAAATGCCAATGTTTCTTATTACTTTTATCTTCATTGAAATCTCCCACGTAGATACTAAAGACTACAATGGCAGTGTGTTGCAAATCAAATCGGGATAAAGGACTGCATCAATCTAATTGGACTTTGCTACTAAGTATTCAAACCACCAATGGGTGGTTGAATAATTATGTACCCAAGGCAAGCCTCTAGCTGATATCCTTCAAAGAACAGATTCTCCAGAAGGTTGATTCTGGTATGATTGTTTCTGCTATAACATAGTTTTCATTCACAAGCTCATATGTCACTATTATCGTTCTAGATAAAAATGTTTATTATTCTAGGTTTGCTTGCCTACAGTTCTGGGAAACTATAGAAAGTATGAGTCTGTCAACGTGGATACCTCATTCCAACAAATTCACATTTTTATTTATCTGAACAGTAGTACTTAGTATAATTTTAGCTGAAAGGTTTTTCAAAACTAAATTTTTATTGATATTTTTACATTTATTTCTGATACCTAAACAAACATAGTCTCTCAGATTTCCCCTCCTCTCCTACTCCTACTGTCTAGGCACACCTGTTGAAGAACTGCCGCATGCTACCTGTTAGAGGAAGTGTGACACCCTGCCTCTCTGAGGACCCTCTACAACATGGTCCCTCCACACTCCTATCAGCCTATTTCAGCCTCACCACCCTATATAACTTCTGTTTGAGCAGATTGTTAGTCCTTTCTCTACTCTCACATACATTTGCCTATCCTTATCTCTTGCACTTAATACACCATCCAGATCTCCATAGCTCTGCTTATTACTCATCCTTCAAATTAAATACCCATCTGTGGAGGACATCCTCTCTCTGCCCCTCCAGACCCACTCTCCACCCTGACCTCTTCCCAGATGGCGGACTGCATTAACAGGCTTCCTTTACCTCTAGTCAGTTAAGTTTGGCCAGAGGGGAGCACAGGTAGACATGGGAAGGAAAGACAGAGGAGAGTGAGTCTGTGATACTGATTCCACCAATACCTTTGTATAAGGTAATCTCAATATGGCTGCACCCCTCAACAGAAGCAGCTCTCTCCACAGGACTCCCTTCTTCCAGGTTCCAGAAATTACTCCATTCCCTAGCCCCTTCAAATGGTTTAACCCCTATGGTAATGTTACTATCCCTTGCAGTTTCCACATACCCTGAATGCATTTTTATATAGTCCCTTTTTTAAACATTTCTGAAATTATCTACTTCCTGCTAGGATCTTGATTGATACACATATCTATCTAGGAGCCTTAGCCAATATCATTTTCAGATGATGGCATGTATCTTTATCACATTGTGGTAGCTTTAAAATATGTCCACAAATTCTTCGATACTCTTCAGAAGGAACCTAATTCCCCTTTCCTGTGGGCTGTAGAAAGTGCCAGAACTGTTGTCAGATAATGCATGTGACTTCCTCTTGCCCTCTCAATTAGGTTACTTTCTCTAAGGAAGCCAGCTGCCAGCTGACATTCAAGCAGCCCTTGGTAGAGGCACATGTGAGAAGAAACAGAGATTTCCTGCCAACAGCCATGCAAGTGACTGAAGGAGATCTTCAAGGAGATCTCTTGAAGGAGACTTGAAGAAGCCACAGTCAAACCTTCAGAAGACTGCAGCTCTAGTGGACATCTTGACTCAACCTGATGAAAGACCCTGCACCAGAACTACCTGTCTAAGCTGCTTTCAGATTTCTGATCCACAGAAACTGTGAGATGATAAATATTTGTTCTTTTAAGCTGCTAAGTTTTGAGAGGTAATTTGTTATGTAGCAACAGATAATGAATATATAACTCTTCTAGCAAGACACACACAGAGACATACCCCATTTAAAGAGTGTTAGGCCATAGACATGTGATGCATATTCAGTACTGGATCACCCTGGAACTCTCTGTCTTCAGTTTTCTTTTTTTTTTTTTTTCCCTAGTGACTAATCTTGGCATTATCCCAACAACAATGCCTCTGAATTCTTCCATAACTTGCTCTTGGTATACCGTAGTGAATTTCCTGCCTGTGACACCAACTGAGCCCCACAGTTTTGCCTCTCCAGCCATGAACTTACCCGAAGCCCCACTCACTACTTCTCCAGCCCTGATCATGACAGGTTTTTACCATCAATCCTGTATCACATACAGATAGCTCTCTCACATTCTTCTCTTCATTTTTCTGACATTTACATGATTATATCACATAAGACCTAACACAGGAGTATACGTTTTGCCTTCTTTGAGTATATTGCAAAAGGAAAAACCATGACCTCATTGTTCTATAGTCTGTATTCCATTCTTTTCAGTTCTGTTGAATATATAGTAGAAAATAGGTGTCTGTAAGTGTGAATACTTCATGTCATTTATTTATGTTCAACAAATGCTCTTTTTGTTCTTGCTTCATTGTTCCTTCTGCTGCTGCCACTACTCCATCACCCCCATACATCTCATTTGTGTTAGAAGATTTTTCTTTTTTCCTGGGCTTCTCTGTCATCCTTGCCCTGCAAATTATTATATATTCTGTAGAGATGTTAAAATTTTAGGGCATTTTTTTTACTTATTTGTTTTCTTTTATAGCAATTTGCTGATCAAATGTATCATCCTCATCCAGAAGCCCCAAAGTAATTATACAGAAAACATTGTGGCTGTTCGCTAGATTCAGCTTGGACATAAATGAAGATGACTCTATCCTAGTGTTACTGGGTTGGCTCCTAGATAAATAGGAACATATGTGGTACGTCCAAAGTAAATGGATGACTTACTCTCCCAGATAACTTGATTTGGCAAAAAGAAAAGTAGGTTTCCTGGCTCTTTTTCCTTTTGTCCAATAAAAACAAGCCTCTGAGACAGCTTTTCGCCCATTGACACTCCATTAACTGCCAATATTGCTGGAGCTACAGTTATAAATATGTAAAGCGGGATATATGCAGGCCTATTTTGCATAGTGTGCCTGTGTCCCCAGCTGCCTGCTATTTTTGTTCAAGTCAAACATGTTTTGATGTGCTTATTTTGTTGTTTTTGTTTGAAGTCTGTGATACTGAATGATTAAAAACAGTTTATAAAAATCATCAGATATCCAAATGTTGCTGAAATACACCCAACATCTAACCTTCTGTGTTTGGGTATAAATATAGATGTTAATATGGCAGGAACACAGAAGTTTGTGTTCCATGAAGCCCTTCACATGCAGGACTTAAAGCATACCTAAATCATATAGACAATGTGCAGATGAATTCAAGGTTAGAGTATGTATGATTGGGTTATATATGCCCCAGTGGGATGGAAATTCAGAGATATTTTAGTTCAATGGTTCAATTTTAGTTCAATTAGTTCAATGCTTTTGCTTCACTTAGGAAGAGGTGGAAGCCAAGGTACTTTAGGGTATTGGTTCATGGCCACATAGCCAATTTAATAAGGGAACTACATAGACCCAGATGTCTAGTGATTCTTCATTCAGTGTTCTTTTCCTGTTCAAAAATCAGAAGTGGTGGTTGTGTCATCCAGGAGAAGACAGGGTGGCCTTTATCCAAGAGTGCCTTATTTTCTATATCCTGGGATCTAATGTTTGCTCTTCTCATGCCCAGGGATAAATAAATCCTTAAAGGCAGAATCTCACTAAATCAAAGGTATCTAACATTGAAGTAGTCACAAGGATGATAATTTGTCATTTAACAATGGCAAATAGAAAATTCTGAGCACCATAAAAGTTCAGGTCAGTAGTATCATCACAGCAAAGCTGCAAAGAAAGATAGATATATAGCACTTTATTCATTAGCCATGAGGCATTATCACAGATATCAAGAATTTATTTTATATAATCAGAGAATTTCCTTCTAAGCTCAAGAGCTAGAGGGGCAGCAGGTAAGTTGATGAAACAGCAAGGTGTAATACCAAAGGAATGGTGAAGATGCTGGTAAAATAGAATATAAATGCCCTCTTTAAAGGGAGCTGCTGCTAGTCATCTCTCATTAGTTGCTGCCATCTACAAATTTGAATATAATCTTACAAAAATTTTCTATTTTTGAGAGGAAGAAAGATCAATTAGAAACTACTTTCTCAATCATTATATGTTTGCAACTACTTAAGAACATTTATTGTAAATATGTAAGAAAAAAAATGTGGTCTGAATTTGGCCTCTGGGTCCTCTACTTACAACCTTTCTTATGCAGATTTACGTAGAAAGTCAAATCATAACCAGAAACTCACTTACCTATAATAGAGTTAGAACAAGTGAAGTTATGATTACTTAATTTCCCCAGCCTAATAGAGCCCCACGTAGAGTTTCCATTAAAGATAGTGTTGCCAATTAAGATCAAAAACACTATAAATTTATTCACTCCATTACCTACATTTTTGTTCAAACTAAGGATGGACCTGTTATTGGCCCAGACTGGAATTTCTGTTCCAACAGTTGAAAATCCTTTTCTCTTGTATTGTCCAAATGACTATGTCTGATTTTACCTCAACAACTCTCCATTTTTTTTCTGTGTCTCCAAAATGACTAACTCCCTTTCAATTAAAGAAAGAAGAAGAAGAAGAAGAAGAAGAAGAAGAAGAAGAAGAAGAAGAAGAAGAAGAAGAAGAAGAAGAA